>PVIW01006287.1:0-90082 GCA_004026585.1 Noctilio leporinus | reverse complement strand
CCTGACCACTGAAGGCCTATTCACTGTATTCATATATTTGGTTGCCTTTTTAAAAAAATGTTATTGTTGTATTACATCCATCCCTTTTGCTCCCCTCTGTCTCCCTCCCTACCCATCCATTCCCCCCAAAATCAATCCCACCTATTGTCCATGATTCCTTTATACTAGGTTCTTGTCTAAACTGCTCCCTTTCCTTGCCTCTGCCTCCCCCCTCCCCCCACCCCCCTTCCCCCTGAAGGCCTATTCACTGCATTCATATATTTGGTTCTGTTTTGCTTGTTGTTAGTTTTGCTCATTATTGTCCCATAATGGGTGAGATCATATGGTATTTGTCCTTCACTGACTGGCTTATTTCACTAAGCATAATACTTTCTAGTTCTATCCATGTTGTTGCAAAGGTTAGGAGTCCCTCTTTCTTTCTGCTGTGTAGTATTCCATTGTGTAAATGTACCAAAGTTTTTTTGATCCAATCATCCACTGACGGGCACTTAGGCTGTTTCCAGCACTTGGCTATTGTAAATAGTGCTGCTATGAACATAGGGCTACATAGGTTTGATCTCCCAAACTCTTATGAAGGAGTAGGTCACAGGCAAATTATGCTGTACAGCTCTTAGTGCATATGTGCTTTAAAAGGTGTTTCTTAAATAGCAGTGACTAAGGCCCCTTCTGTGTCCCACCCTTCTAAGGCCCAGGGTGCCCGTGGTCCCAAACAACAGCCCCTGGGGGGTCCCTGACATCCTAGGGTGGGGATGGAGGAAGGGCAGGCCAAGCAAGAGGAATTAACAATTTTCTTGGGCTCAGACTAGGAGTCCATGAGTCTTGAGAACCTCCGTGTATCTGCCAATTTTCTTCACGTTCTTCTCGGCTTGCTTCCATAGCCTCATGAGCTGCTGCTTCTTCCGGTAACGGATCTTGGCCTCCTCCTTCCTCTTCTCCTCCAACGTGGCTGTGACCGCCTGGTACTTCCAGCCAACCTCGTGCGCCAGGTGCCCTAGGTAGGCCAACTTCCTCGTGGGCTTCAGCCGCACCAGCCGCAGCGCCGAAGGAACCACCATCCGCTTCTTCTTGTCGTAGGGCGGGGGAATCCCATGAACACCCTGAGGCGGTGCAGGGCGGCCTGGCTGCGCTTGCGCTTGTGGGGCAGCATCCCTCGCACCGTGCGCCAGAAGATGCGGCTGGGCGCTCGGAAGTGGCGCGGGCCGCGCCGCGGGTTGGTATGCATGCGCTTGCGGAGGAAGGCCAGGTACTTCAGCTTGCTTCTGTAAAAACTGCCCGAAATGCTGATGGCCTCGCAGCGCACAACCACCACCTTCCGGCCCAGCAGCAGCTGCTTGGCCACGATGGCTGCCAGGCGGCCCAGGAGGTGGCCTCGGCCATCCAGCACCAGGACTCGCGCCTCCGTCATCTTCGCCAGCCGCTTGGAAAAGACAGTAATGATTCTTCCTTTTATTCCCGTATCCCAGGCACTTGCTGAATTTTCCTGTAGGTCCCAGTTGCCACCATGAAGTGAGGTGCTAGGTGTCAGGGCAGCCTTGCTGTGAGAGACCACCCAGAGACCCACACGGGAGCTGGTAACCGGTTCAGGGGGCGGGGTGGGGGTCCCATTTTTATTTTTTAAGATTTTATTTATTATTTTTAGAGAGAGGGGAAGGGAGAGAGGCAGAGAAGGGGAGAGACATTGATGTATGGTTGCCTTTCACTTGCCTCCAGCTATGGATCTGGCTGGAGACCTGGCTTGCAACCTGGTTATGTGCCCTGGCTGGGAATCAAACCAGCGACCTTTGGGTTCACAGGCCGGTGCCTTATCCACTGTGCCACCAGCCAGGGCCAATATTTATTTATTTATTTTTTAAATGAAAGAATAAGCCCTGGCTGGTGGCACAGTGGATAAGGCGCCGGCCTGTGAACCCAAAGGTCGCTGGTTTGATTCCCAGCCAGGGCACATAACCAGGTTGCAAGCCAGGTCTCCAGGCAGGTCTCCAGCCAGATCTCCAGCCAGATCCCCAGCCAGGTCCATGACTGGAGGCAGGTGAAAGGCAACCATACTCTGATGTCTCTCTCCCTCCCTCTCTGCCTCTCTCCCTTCCCCTCTCTCTGGAAATAATAACTAAAATATTTTTAAAAATTGATTATGTTGTTACATTTGTCCCAATTTCTTTTCCCTTTGCTCAGCGCCCCACCCCCCACCCCTCCCTCCAGGAATCTCACCCTCCTTGGTTCATGTCCATGGGTCATGCATGTGAATTCTTTGGCTTTACCTTTTCCTGTACTATTCTTAACATTTTCCTTGTCTTTTCTGCACCTACCAACTATACTCTTTAATTCTTGCACCTTTCCCCCCTTCTTTCTCATCTCCCCACTGACACCCCTCCAAATGTTCCCCATATCTTTGATTCTGTTCCCTCTCTGGTTATCTGCTTAGTTTTTGTTTTTATTTTTTAGGTTCTGTTGTTGATACTTGTGAGTTTGTTATCTTTTTTAAGTTTACAGTTTTTATCTTCCTTTTCTTAAGAAAGTCCCTTTAACATTTCATATAATAATGGCTTGGTGATGATGAACTCATTTAACTTTACCTTGTCTGGGAAACACTTTATCTGCCCTTCCATTCTGAATGATAGCTTTGCTGGATAGAGTTATCTTGGTTGTGGGTCTTTGCTTTTCATCACTTTGAATACTTCTTGCCTGCAAAGTTTCTTTTGGGAAATCAGCTGACAGTATTATGGGAACTCCTTTGTAGGGATATTGGTTTGTAATTTCCTTTCTTTGTAGTGTAGTTTTCTGATTTTGGACTCAGGATAATGTTGGCTTTGTAAAATAAGCACACTCCCTAACGCTTATACCACATGTAACTCCCTGTCTCTGCGCAAGCTGCATGCCTGCCCCCCCAAAAACCAGGTGAGTTCTTTTCTATTTCTGAGGCATGTGTCTGTCTGTGGGTCATCCAGGAGAGAGACAGAGAGACAGAGAGACAGAGGTGGAGTCTGAACTATTTTTAAATCCCCTTTGACTAATGTGTACAGTAAACAGTTCTGACCACTGACAGAATTTTGCAAGGAACTGTAAGCCTTTTCCTCACTATCCTATGGGTAAGGCCCCTCCTATTTTCTTGGTGCAAAGGACAAAGGCTAGTCCACTGAGCCTCACCCTATCCCCCATTTCCAAACCTGAGGGTGGGGGATTTTGGCTTTCTCCCACTCTGTAACAAGAGCAGCCTTGCTGTGAGAAATCACCCAGAGGCCGATGTGGGAGCAGGCAGTAGTTTTATTGGGGGTTAAGGGGGAAGGGCTGCTCCTGGCGCCCCTCTCAGGCCTGTGGGAACCTCACCGAGGGCTTCTGTTGAGCGTTTTTAAGCTTGCAAGCCAAAGCAGGTGTGGTGTCAATGTCTGCGTAGGGCATTGTCCCTTGGTTAGTGTTGACACGCACGGGCAAGTGTTTTTCTCAAGCGGATTTCCGTACTTCCTGTAGTTTGGACTAAGTTCATTAACACATTCCACCCTGGATGCCTTTATGCTCTGACATGTAGTAGGGTGGATATGGGGATTTTAGAATCCAATTTAGTGCCACTATCATAAGGAATTATTTCAAGGACTTCCATATTTCATTGTCTCCCTGGGAATCAGGGTGTCCCCAAAGATTTAAATATTTCAAGTTTAATGTGTTATCCAGGTTTTCCCTTGAAGTCAGGTGGGAAGCGAAGCAAAATGTCGTCTAGTTCTTTATGGATGGCTTGGTCATTCTATTTGCAAGCTCAGAGAATTAACTTCCTTCCAGGAGAGAACAGGGTGTGATAGATCTGGGACAATAAACTGAGAAGATGAAATGCTTTGTTTTTAACACGGACAGGATCTCCTCAGGATCTGAACTTCCTCTGTTTAACATAGGAAACCCAGAGGAACACAGGATGGCCCTTTCCTCCTGATTCTGACCCTGTAAATTTTGTATCAGGATCACCATGATGTTCTGAGTGATACCATAGCATTCATTAAGAGAAAATAGATCACCAAAGATGACCACTTCTAATGTTGACTGGTCACATGCCCAGGAAATCTGCAGTCTTATCAAAAATAAGAATCTCCTAACATGATACAAAGAGGAAATAAACGCCTGAGTAGAAACTGGCCAGGAAAATTCTGATACTGATGAATTGATGGCAGTGAAGTTTGTTTATAAGTCTTCTAGGGAGTAGAAGAAACTATTTTATACAGTAGCTTCATTTCTAGAAGGTTAACTGTATGTCATTTTCGCAAGTTGGATTTCACTTTAATACTATTTAGGAGTTGGCCATTCATTTAAAGGATTCTTTTGGAGAACTTCTTTGTGGTCACTATGCTTCATAGGCTTTTTTTTCTTTTTTTTTCCCATCCCAATTTGTTTAATGCAACAATTATTTGTAATTGTAATTATTTTTACAAGCTAAATAAATTGGCCCTTGCTTTCTGAAACAATTTGACTATTATTTTCCTTGAGGGACGCACATCTTTTGTTGGTTTGTATTTAAATTCCTCTGCTTTTTTATTTCTCTTTATTGTTTTTTTTTTCATCTCCTAGAATGACCAAATGATGAAAAGCCCAGGAATTTGATTTTGACTTGGTTTTCACGGTATAACCCTACCTCCCCAGAAAATGAGGAAGGCCCCAACCACCCCAACACCTGTCTATGAAACTATACCTACTGTTCGGCAGCCTTGCTCTGAGAGATCACCTCACCCAGAGACCAGTATAGAAGCTGGTAGTAGGTTTATTGGAGGTTGAGGGGGAAGGGGTTGCCCCTGGACCCCCTAGAGAACCCTTCAGAGCAGGGGAATGGAGACTCTTATCACTGGCAGGCCTGTAGGAGTCCCACCAAAGACTTCTGCCAGCCCAGTCCCAAACTTGCAAGCCACAGATTTCAGTAAAGGTGAGCAAGTGGGTTTCCCAGCATTCTGTTGTTCTGCCCAGGTTAATTTCCATATTTCAGCTAGTATTCTTATCTCAGGGGGATTTCTGCCACATCCTGTTGCTCTGACCAGGTTCATTAGCTCATTCCACCCTGGCTGCCTCTATCTCTGACACCTACGTCCTGTGCTGTCATGTGGATCCTGAAATGCCACCACAATATATTCTTTATCTCAGAATAACAGCTTTGTGTTTTATACCCTGGAGAATTATTCCATTAATTGGTCTACTACAGCATAGCATTTAATGGAAAATTATTTGATTTTCTTTTTCATGGCAGTGAGGGGAAAAATGGGTGTTTTAATTTGAGTGTAGGAAAGAGTGGTAATCTTGGAATTTGGGGTACCATCCTAGGAGGACAGGCTTAATTAAAGGAAAGCATTCCATGCTGCGAAGAAGTTGCAATAGGGATAAGTATGCCTTGGAGAAGGTGGAGAAGCTGCTCAGCACTGAAGAATAGGAAAATGGAAAGCAGAAATAAACTTGGATTTCTGCAGAATTTAGTTTAGGGAAGACTAAATTTTCTTAGCATAATTAACCAATGGTTGCTAATCATATGAGAAGAGAGACCTAAATAGAGGCCTATACATTCTAGTATTTATTGATCACTTATTTGGACCAGGAACTTGTTAAGTGCTTATCATACAAAGTGGAACAAGATATTCTTGTCCTCAAAGAATTAATATTCTAAAAAGAATGGCCAAAAGAAAAAAAAAAGAAAAAGATCAATGGCAAAATATTTTCAAACTGTGATATGTGAATACAGAACGCAAAACACTTTTTGTATTTTTGTTTTCTGCTTCACCCTGAAAAATCTGATGGCAATCTTCATCATCTGTGTCAGGGGTCTTCCCCCTGCCCCACAAAGACTGGCTGTGTCAATGGCCTGTTAGGAACTGGGCCGAAGAGCAGGAGATGAGCTTCAATGTCATGTGCCTGAATCATCCTGAAATTATCACCCTACCCCACCTGGTCCATGGAAAAATAGTCTTACATGAAACCTGTTCCAGATGCCAAAAATGTTGGGACCACTGATGTGTCTGATCAACTACTGTAAGTTAGGTTCTATGTAAGGAATTCTATAGGAAATCTTAGGATTTCTAAGGATAATCTTTCAACACTCAGAACCCTTTGAAATTTTGTAGACTCCTGAACACTAAGTGGCTCCCCAGAGCTAATTCTAATTTTAAGTAGGTGAGGTTGATCCCTGCCTATCAGGTTTGATTTTAAGACCTACCGTTCATTATCCCTACCTCAACACAATGCCCTTCATCTGGTTATATTTCCAGAAATCCCAGGGTTGAAAATTCTAATATACTGGCATAAGGAGGAAACAGAAAGGTGATCAGTCATGGAACTGCTGGTGACAAGGAGAGAGAAATAAGAAATATAGCCAGAGCCCCAAAGAAAAGCTAACAAGAAAACCGGAACTATTGCATATTCTAGATCAGTAAACCAGGTTAAGAGAAAAGGCAGAATTAGGAATGGAATTCTTCCTAAACTTAAGGGTGGAATGTGGCGAGCCATTTAAAGTCCCTGTTTACTCAGTTGTTAAAGGGGAACGAAAAATGTATACTATGAGAGCTTGCATGCACAGTCCAAAACATTCTTTTATGCATGTTACTACTAAAGCCATTAGAAGTAGGAAGCCAGGTAGATGACTTAATCTTCTTTTTATATTACAAGGATAATTGTGCTATAGTTGATAGACTACTCAGGGACAATGTCTGGTTCTCACCTACTAGTGAAGAGGTAATAAGAGAAAAATGAACTATAGCAATCAAGTAATACTAGTTTCTTGAGACTTTTTGTCTGCCCAGCATCCTCTGGGGGAACATATTCCCTACCCTCCACATACCCCTATTCCAAATTATTCCTATTCAGATGGTTTGGCTCAAGGATGGATATGTGATCCAGGATCAGTCAAAGAATATTATTCAATACCTTCCTAGTCACAGTGATTACCTCACGAAAGAGTAAGTGATATAAATTGAATCAATCAGAAGTCCCTGTGGGTATTTTATGAGCTATCCAGAAAATACCCTTTCTTTAGGATCGTGGGCTCTGAGAACTCTAGGTTTCTGGGGCAGCCAAAATCCATCTTGCTGCCACATGGAGTCAACTTGAAGATGAGACCAAGCAGAGGCAGAAAATGGAGAGGGAGTAGAGGAAAAGAGGTTCTAACTGCTGGTACGTCCATTCTAAGATGAAGCTGAGTAGTAAGACAGGTTTCTTCTAGTCTCAGAGAATGGGACTGACCATAGAATCAGTTGTCCTTATCAGGAGGGGCCAAGCTCTTCCAGGAAATGCACATTGGAAGGGGTCTGATGATAGCAAAAAAGAAGACTGGGACTTCTTGAAAGTATTTGCCCTTGGGTAACTTCAAGCTTAGTCTATATGCACAGATATAGCCTTAGGCTCCCTGATGCTTTATACGAACCCGAATTACCAGACTGACCTGGGAAAAAGTGAAGAAGAAATACGAAGACCAAGATAGCCTCCAAGTCCAATATAATTAGTCTTATTTTCTTCATGCATCAGATTTTAAGACATTTGAAGGCAAGTTCTGTATCTCCCACTACTGGAGCTTCATGCAGAGCACAGTCCCAGAACTCAGCAAGCACTTAAATGAAGCATTGAATAAGTGACTCTGATATGAGGCCCAGAAATATTCAGCCTGAGAAATTCATGGCTTCAGATTAGAGCACTGCCTCTCCAAACAGCCTCTTAAAGAATGCAAATGCCCAGAGGAGACAGAAGGTATTTTTTGTCAACCGCTATTCTTATTTTGTCAACTATCAGAACAAAAGCAATTGGATTTTAGAGAACACTCTAAAAGGTACAAATTTGTGTGAGTAAATAATACACAAGCTCTTATTAAAGTGTAATAAGAGCTTTAAAGAGCAAAAAACTATTTCATTAAAAATTAGGGAAGTCTCCAAACAATATGGAATGTAATAAGAGCTTTTAAAAGAAAAACTATCTCATTCAAAATTAGGGAAATTTATTTTCTGAATGAAGATCCTTCCACTGAAAGAAGCACAAAATTTAAGAAAGAACTTCACAAGTGCTTAGCACCATATAACAATAAAGAACTCTCAGCTAAAAGCAAGCAATCTAAAATGACAGATTTTTTTGCAAAAAGTACAAAAGTCAAGATAATGCTGAAGAAAATTCAGAGAATCAAGATACCTTGTCAAAAAGAAAGTGCCCCCAGTTAATGATGCTTTAGTAGTGATGATGAAGAAAACATTATTCAATACATATTAACATGCTATATTTTTTTGGGAAATTGTTTTAATAAAGATACTTCTCTCAATTATAAAAATATAATAGTATGTTTTTTTAATTATTGGAACCTAACCCCCTTTATTGTACTAGTTCTTTGTTTTGTGTAACATGGAATTGCATAATATGGCACTTTTTTAGGAACCTAACAACTGTGTTATATGGTTGACCCAACAATTCACTCTGTGAGATGGACTTATGGGGGAACCCTTGCAGATATTTGTGCAAGAATGCTCATAGCTTCAGTGATCATAATGCAAAAACCTGTAAACCACTCAAATGCCCATCAATAGTAGAGTGGATATATGAATTGTGATATGCTCACACAATTGGATTATGGCAATAAAACATGTGAACTACACTAATTCACAACAATGTAAATAAATCCTAGTGATGCAATGATAAAATGTAAATGAAGAAAGTAAATGTACATAATGTATACAGTCTCATCATTTTTATAGAGTTGAAAACTACTGTGAGAAATACATAACATGCAATTAAACTATATTTTAAAAAGCAAGGGAATTCTGGATGATGGTTCTATTGTGTGGGAGAAGTGGGGATGGGATGGGGATTACATGGTTAGACAAAGGTTATGTGAAAGTTCTAGCTTTTGTTTTGGATGGTAGGCTTATAGGTACTTAACACTTTATTAAGAATAGTGAAATAAGTAAAAAAACAAAACAAAACAAAACCCCCAAAGCCTGGGTTCCCTAGGAAACAGCCTGAGATTGTTGCTTCATTTGGAAAGTACAATCTGATGACAATTATGGTGAGGGAAAAGTGAAGGGAGGTAGGGAAGAGTGGGTGGAATGCCAGGGGACACCTTACACTGCTTTATGAAGAGCTCTGAAGACAGGGCCAATAAGTTGGCAGTGTGTCTCTAGCTACATGGGAAGTCTTTCAGGAGGGTGTTCAGAGAGATTGTGCCTTGGAGCAGTCCTTGGGAGAGAGGAGGATGGAGGGAGAGGAAAATTGTTGGAATGGGTCTCTCCAAAGGGAAGTAACTTCCCATAGGCACCACTTCTGGGTTGCTTCTCTGGCCCTTTTTGGTGGCCAACCAGATCTCTAGCCTGTGGTGGGAGAAACCAAAATCTCAGGGCAAGTGGCTTATCAGCCCAGCTGCCCAACAGCAAAGGGAAGGTCCTTGACCATGCAAGGCTCTGCTTGACCCCAGGTAGCGTAAGTTCCTAGGCTGTGGTGGGAACTGAGCCAGAGTTCGTGACTAAGAGTTTAGTCCAGAATGGCACCAGGGAAATCTAGGAGGTTTAGAAGATGTGTCCTGTGTAAGCAGGATCTCGATGTCTGACCCAGGTTTGAATTCCTATGTGAATTTGGATAAATTCCTTAACTTCCCTTAAGCTTCATGCGGATTATGGATATAATGGTAACTACCTCCCAAAGTTGTTATGAAAATTGAAAAGATAACATATATAATGCAAACTGCAGAATCTTTGGCACCTAAGAAGTTCTAGAAAAAAAAGATATTTTCTTTTGTCCTACCTCATACCATTAAGCATAATTGAGACAGTACAGGGATGAAGGACCGGACCTGAATTTATTCTCCTCTTTTCCTCATTTTACTCCATCCTCTTCCTATCCCGGGCAGCCCCAGGGCACTGGCACCTATGTTATAGGATGAAAGAAAGGACAATTTTTACCCCCTTCCTAACATTGATAGTCATGGAGCTATACTTTTCCTCTGTGCTCTTGGTTTAAAAAGCTATTGGATTTAAAGACAGCTGGGGAGGGGGTGTTAAGGGATGGAGGGATTGAACAAAAAGGAAAAATGACTCATGGACAATAGTGCGGTGATTGCTGGGGGGAGGGAGGTATAAGGGGACTAAATGGTAATGGGGAAAAAATACAATAAAGATTACATTTTTAAAATGTAGAAAGGACCTGAATAGTCACTTCTCCAAAGGGGACATGCAGATGGCCAATGGACATTTGAAAACGATCCTCAACATCACTAATCATCAGAAAAAATGCAAATTAAAACCACAATGAGGTATCACCTCACACCTGTAAAAAAGAAAAAGAAAAAAAAAGGAGGCATCTCAAACTGACGGGTGTTTCAAGCAAGCAAATAATTGACTACCTCTTCTAAGTTATATTCTTCAAATATTTGCCTAATATTTACTTTGGTTGAGGGTGGAGCTGACCCCAGCAGGACAAAGGCACCTTTCACCAGTGTGTCTGGAGTTGAGCATGAGGACCCAAGGTCACGAATGGCAGATTTCCAATTCATTTCAGGCATGTGTTAGCCCCTCTGTGACTTGCTACCCTGGTCACCTGTCCACTTGGTAATTCCTTTATGTTTCTAGAGCTCCTCAAAGGGTGACTAGGTGAGCCAGACCTTTTGGTAGTTGAGAGACATCTTTTTTTTTTTTTTTTTTTGGTCATTTATGAATATCCATTTCCTGATTTGCCTTATACAATTAAGTACCACTGCTTTTCATAACACCTCCATAGATTCTTGTGTTTGGATATATGACAGGGACTAGAATAAGTGCGCACGGCTACTTTGCTGGTGAAATGTATTATTGTGTAAGTGTAGGTTTTAATTTAGTAGATGTAGATGACTTAAAATTTCCCGTTCCTACTTTGTTTTCTTTTCTTTTTCTTTTCTTTTTTGCAGGGGTAAATCCAAGTGGAGATTTAATTCTGTAGGTGTAGTTCTTGGTCAGGCCTCTGGTTACAAAGGTGTATAGGTTTTGGGCAAGATCTGCCACAACCTTATATTTCCCATAAGCCCTGTTACTTTTAGTGTGTGATTCAGCAGAGCATGACCTACTTTGTTTTCTAATTTGGCAATAAAATGAAGTTATGTGGGGGTTGGAAGACTCTCTCAAAAGGGCTATCCTTATCATCAATGCATATTTTACACATGCTCTCAGACATGCCTCCTCAGAGCCTTTTTGAGGACAAAGTACATTCCTAATCTCTAAATTGCCTCTCTTCCCTTTGAGCTAATCCTGTGGCCTCTAAAAACATGTAAACAATTCATTCTGAAGGAGTGGTACTGCTGCATACTCTCAGCAAATTTCCTTTGGCATCCCCCTTCTGGCTCACTTCCTATGTCCATGGACCCAGTTGACCCCAATTTCACTCTAGTAGGTAATGGGCAAGGGAGTAGGAAGACATTTAAAGACTTCGAGCATTATTGGAGAAATGGTCCTATGCCTGTCCCTGTAATACCTCTTGGGTCCCCAAGGTCAAGGCCTGGAATTTTACTACCGGAACTTTTTTTTTTGGTTAAGTTTTGATTTTTTCTAAAACATCAATGTACTTGAGGACTGGCATTTAAGGTGTTATAAGTCACCTATATCTTTAATGTCAATGGCGAGCAGGTTGGGTCAGCAGAGGCTCTGAGAATAGATGGAGGGTGGAGGAGGAGGGGAGACTGCAATTGGGTAGCTCAGGACCCAGGTAGAGTTTCCGCTTTGATTGGAGTCACCTGGTGGCAAGTAACATTTTGACCTTGACCTCTCATGCTGGCATAGCTGCTCCCAGCCTTTAACTTTCAAATTAGAAATGTTTGTTTATGGTAGCAATGGAAAATAGTGTAGGTTAGGGAAGTTAGCAAAGACTGGAGAACCCATAAAAAATAAAATAGCTGAAGTGTCACCCAGAATTCAATGTTTCAAACAAAAGTTAAACATTAAAAAAACATGAGACCTGAAGGAAAAAGGGCCCCTTGAGGGAAGAAGCATGCAGCCTGATATTTTGTTTTACCCAGTTTTTTTCCCCCTGGAGATTAGGCCATCTGTTATGAAGGTCTTGTTCTATGAAAATCCTTAACTTATGCTAATGTTAGGGTACCTTCTGAGACAATGTGAGAAAATGTGGTAAGTAAACAGTAAGTAGTTGCTGAATCAAAGGAAGGGTTCATTCAGGAATATAATTAGCCCAGCATGGGTGCTTCCTTTTAATCAGTATCCATCCCCTCTCTCTGTGGAGCTCACCCTTTGGCCTGCACTTGGTTGAGTTCCTGGATTAAAGGCATTTTCTTCCATTTCTGATCTCAGAGAATCCATTTATTTCTTTTATCCATTGTCAGGTCCAGTCTCAGAAAATGGTGAGGATTGGGTTTGAATAATAATTCCTAATATTATATGATTTATCTTTTGTAGTTTGCAAAGCACATTTACAGGTATTGCATTTCGTCCTCCCCATTATCCCATGAAGGAGGCATTACTATTATCACAATTTTACAGCTGGGGAAACTGGAGCTTAAAGAGATGATGCGACTTCTCTAAAATCATAGAGAAAGGGAAAAGTTCTAAACTCAGGCTTTATTGCCCTAAATCCTGTTTCTCTACAATTCACATGATTCTAAGGAGATGCCAATTGTCCACCATGCTCCGCTCACTCTTACCTTATTAGTAATAACAGTGGTGACAGTGGCTGACATTTGGGGGTAGTCCTATGATGACAGGGGCATTCATTTAACCCTCATGCCAATGCCGTGATTCAGACTTTATAATGAAACTTATTTCACAGCTGAGTAAACTGAGGGTCAGGGAGTGCATAGCTAGTAAGGGACGGAAATAGTACCCAAACTCAGGCACGTTTCATTCCCTAGCTCTTAACTATTGCACTCCATGACCCAGCTGTGTCCTTGGTTTCTCTGCAAGGTTTCCACTTCCTTCCAAATGTCTAATTCAAAACAGCAGAGGTACTCTGGGGGCTTTCAAGGGCAAAACACAAACTACAGACTGTGGGAAGATACAGGATAAACAATGGGTCCTCCAGCACCTATTCCAGTGGGGAACACAACTGACCCACAGAGCAAAGCAATAGCACATGTCTTAGACAGGAGGAACATGGAGTCTGGTGTGGAGATGGGGAAAACCAGGACTGACCATCCACGCTGAGGCAGGAAGTCCCTCACTAAGGGGCTTACAACAAATCATGCATTCTTTTTTCCCCCCCAAAGGGAAAAAAGAGAGAGGGGTAGGGAGAGAGGCAGAGAGGGAGAGAGACATCAATGCATGGTTGCCTTTCACCTGCCTCCAGCTACACACCTGGCTGGTGGCCTGGCCTGCAACCTGGTTATGTGCCCTGGCTGGGAATCGAACCAGCAACTTTTGGGTTCTCAGGCCGGCGCGCCCAAATCATGTATTCTGAATTATTTACATTTTGTAGGAAGATGAGGTGCTTAACAACAAGGCATCCCTTAACAATAATGACCTATGTATGGCACAGCAAGGGGTGAAGTGTCTCCAGCTGGGTGTGAAAGCAGCACAGACAGGAGGATTCTAAAGCCCTCTGGCTGGTTACAAATGCTCCATACAAGTAAATCCTAAAAGATAAACTTTGTTGAGGTAAAGCTCATAGTACATTTAAGAGCTACTTAGGGATTTGCTTCAATTAAAAACAATAAAAAGTCCGCAGGCACCTTTCTGAAATATTGAGCTCATTCCTGTGCTGACTGATGCTTGCGGAGGTGTTGGTGCAGTTGGTGAGAGAAGGTCTGGGAAAGGACAGTTTGTTCAACCCCATGAAAGGAAAGCCTTTGAAGAGCTTTGGGTGAGGTGGTGGGATCCTTTCCTGAGGAAGCCTTCCCTGTCGTGGCACATGGTTCTCTGTCCTGGTCACACGTTGGAATCACCTGCGGTGCTTTTTAAATCTACCCCTGCCTGGGTGTGGCCCAGGTATTTTAATTTTTATAAGCTCTGCAGTTGATTGTGAAGTATAGAGGATATGATCACTCTAGAATTTCAGAAACAAAGAACTGACACCAAGTGTCCAATTAAACTTTGCACCATTTTGGTGAGCTTGGGAAGGAAACAGGCACTGTGGACCGATTTTAAACAGGGCAAGAGAAGCGCAAAGAAGAGAAGCAATTTGCTTGGCCAGAAGGCTGGTAAGGGCAGGGTTGAGGTAGGAGACAGCGCTTTTTCTTTACGTTCTTCCACATCGCTTCTCCTGGTAGCATATCACAGAGTCAATAGCTCTGACGGCTTAGCCTTTTACATACACAGGCATGACATCTCTGCTCCTTATCTAGGGCAGCCTTTCCAGTTAGATTTATACTGCTGTGTTAATGTGTTTTCTGGTATGGAAACCCAAATCTTTATTTTGTCATTCTTAGCTCTTTGCAAGCCGAAGCAGTGGGTCATGATACTCCTGTTTCTGTTTAGAAGGAGCTAGGTAGGGGCCTTGGTACATTGTGTACAGAGAGCATAACACGTTTGGATGCAGTGAGAACGCATCACTGGGGGTGGAATTCAGATTTCACTCAGTTTAGAGTTTAGCTTTCAATCCAGCTGTAAACCCAGCATGTCTGCCACTGGATCTACAACAGTTATTTCTTTCAGAACACAGAGCTAAATCCCCAAGGAGGCCTGGCCAAGAGAGGCTTCCTGAACTGCATCTGCTTCAACATACACTCATGTTTCTTTGTCTAACGGGGTCAGTTAGGTGGTTTATTTTTGCTGTTTGATTTCAGGGCAGGTCTGGCTTCAGTGTGGGGCAACTCCCGGGGAGCAAGGCTCTGAGTGACTGGGGCAGGTGTTCAGGAACCACCAGTGACTATTATTTCACTCTGTCCCTCTCCCAGCCTCACGATTTATAGATGAGTTGGTTATGTGACCAGGCTCTATTTTTAACTGCAGATAGGCTCTGCTCAACCGGAATCATGTGTTTTAGACACTGCATTATGCAACCTGGCTCCAAAGTTTGCCAGAAGTGCTGAAGTAAACTGGCTAGTCATGGAAACCCCCAGAGTGAGCGAAGGGCACGCTTGCTTGCTGCAAGATAGAGTTTCAGTTGTGTTAAATAACTGTCTGGTGCTACCTGATGAGAAGCACTGTTTGACCACTTGATCAGCTTCTTTCATCTTGTCTCCTGTCTAATCCTAGAATCAATCCTGTGGCCCTGGGGGAAGCGCATTAGAAAGGCTTGTGGTGATGAAGATGAAACTTGAAAGGAGTGAGGCAAAAGCAATGCAAATACTTGGTGTAATGTATCTTCTCAGGTCTTAAGCACAAGAGGAGAAAAGATGGTTTAGAGAGGACAATCTGGTTGAGAAGCTGTTCTGTTGCCGGGGTCCTGCTGGGCCACTCACTCTCCTGAAGTGAGTGCACTAGATGAGTCTACTGAAGGGATCTCAGGGGTTTTTCTTGGGCTAATTATGAGTGACTTTCAAGAATTACACAGGATTATTTCCCCTGATTTTTGGAAGACCTAGAGAAGGGACAGCGTGAGCTGTCCTGAAGGGAGGCTGTTAGTATCAGTCAGGACTATGGAGACAAGTGATAGAAATCAACCCTTTTATAAGAGTTAGCCTACATAAAAAGAAAAGGACTTTTTAGAACATAAGTTCTATGAGAGTAGGGCTAGCTTGTCTGCTGCTGTTTCCCCAGTAGAACAGTATCTCAGTAACTGTGGACTAAAAGATATCGTTAGGAAGACTGAGAACTTCTCTGGAGGGGTTTAAGGAGCAGGAGCTAGGTCCCTGACAGTCTCAGGACGCCATTGCTGGAATGAATGCTGTCCACTGTTCTTATGTTTTTGAGTGTCTATAGCTTTACAGAGAAAAACAGAACCAATAAGAAATCTGACTATCATCTATCTACCTACCTACCAATCTAGAGCAATGTACAGCTGGGGGCTGACAAGCCCGATCTGCTGGGTGGTTGCAGGCTGGAATGGGAGAGCCTAAAGCGTGTACGTTCCAGTACAAGTGCTGTCAGGTAGGAAAGGCTGATGTTGCCAATGAAATCCAACAGGTTTCAGAATTCTCTTACCTGGGGGTGGGTCTTTTTGTTCTCTTCTGTCCCACTCAGGAGGAGACCCTTCCATATATGGAGAGCAATCTGCTTTACTCCACTGATTAAATTTTAATCTTACTCAAAAACACCTTTGCAGAAACACCAAGAATAATTGTGACCAAATATCTGGGTACCTCCCTCATGTCCCAGTGAAGTTGACACATAAAATTGGCATCACAGAGAGGGAGAGGGAGAACACAACTGGCTGAGTTTTAGTCATTGACCATCTTTTTAAGACAGTAGAGGGCAGGATGTTCTGTTTGTCAATTTCAGGGACTGTGCATAACTTATTTCCCATAGGGAAAGGGGGTTGCTGTTACCAGGAAAAAGGGAAATCCACAAAACAACAACTGGCTTTTGTCTCAGGAGAGTTACTTCACCACTAGCTTCTGTGTGGGTTGGTATGACAGCTCTGACTGCCTCTTCCAGCTCCTCTTCTCTGTGTGAAAGGGAAAGCGGACGGGATGGGGAAAAGTAATTCCTGTTCCTTTGCCCCTTCACTGCCATGAGTAGAGGTGACTGTGGGTAGATATCAGCTCTGGCCCTTATTCTTTGAGGTTTATGCTAAGGATTCAGCACACAAACTCTGGCTCAGTGGGCAAAGTCTTCCCACACTGGATACGGTGTTCATCTCTGCCCCAGAAGGGTTTGAATCTGTTGTACTCTATATATTTTCTTTCTTTTCCATTCTTTACCTACTAGAGATGTTATGTAGCTGTGGCTGTTGCCAACCTGTGTGGGGCCTTTCTGAAATTAAAAAGGCACCAGACCAGACCTGCAGGGAGAGGCAATGGGCAGATATTGCCACTCCAGGGCACATCTGCTATGACATCCTCTTCAGAGGTTTGGGAGCCTGACTGCTGATTAGCACATTATGTAGAAGAACTGACTCACTTCACATTCTATTTGTCCATGATGGGGTAGACGTGATCAACAGTCTAAAATGAAAACAGATACGATAAAAATGAATAGGAATTTATTTATTTTTCACATATCTCAGTGGATCATGTTGTATGCATCTCTGGTAGGAGCAGCCGACTTTGTGGACCACTGGTTTAGAGTCTGTTCCACTTACAGCACCTGTGCAGCCAAGGCTAATTGACTACAACACCCCTCCCAATCTGGAGGCATCCTCCATTACCCATTATTATGCTCCATTATCATACTGTGGTCTCTAGGTGTGTGTGTGGATGGGTGGGGGTTGGGGTGGCAGAAACTATGGTCTGAGGGCCTTTATACAGCTCCCCACATATTTCTATAAAGCTTTATTGGGACACAAACACAGTAACTTGTTTACATATTGTCCTTGGCTGTTTTCGTATTTCAGTGGCAGAGCTGAGTAACTGCCACAACCATATGGTCCCAAAGCCTCAAATACTTATCTGACTTTTTACAAAAATGCAAGAAAGCAGACAGACCCCTGCTATAGGCAGTCAGAATAGATCCTTGTGTGTTGGTAATAAAATGTGAAGCCTATTTGCCATTCCTGCTCTAGAGTTAGGCAGTGAGTTGGGAGAACAGCTCATTGTGCTAGTGAGGCCAAAGTAGGTGTGGCTTTCTTCTGTGGGTACTCTACACTTGTTAGCTTTCTTAGGGAGCTAATCCATTGGTCATGAGTACATAGGGAAGTGAGTATAGATAAAACTGATCACCTAAAACCCCTGTGATACTCAGTATAGTCAGCAGAGCCCACTTCATCCTCAGAGCCTCCACTACCTGCCTGTGGGTGGAGGTGCTTGCTGCACAGTGTGGCTCACACCCATGTGAGAGGGTGGACGAAGGCCTCAGAATTTGGGGGATGGGACTCAAGGGAGCACAGCCATTTTCCTCTATGCTCCAAGATTTAACTGTAGAACAGTGACAGAAAAACCTACAAGGCTGCGAGAGATATCACCAGTGTCTGGGACTGGTCACCATACCCACTGCATGAAAGGCACAGCTGGGGATTGAAGAATGAGGTGGCAGCCATTAGCAGGGGAAAGCCCGTGGTTTCAAAGAGAGCAGAAGCTCTCTCTCATGGCCACCAGCCGGCCATGGTGTCGGGTGTGTAAGAAGATGTCATGAGGTTCTGAATTAAAAGCTGAAAAATACCTCAACTCAGGGAAAACCTCCCCAATCAGTGTGGATGGATGGAGCTGCTGGCAAAGCTGAACTGTGCCTGGGAATTAAGAAGCCACCGACATATTTCCCTAGAAAAAGATGATACCTCTGACTTGTCCATTCTAAAACTGGCCTGATTAGGCAGGACTGGGTGGTGTGTTGGGGTGTTTTCAAGGGAGTAAGACTTAACCGCAGAATTCTGCCGTTAATCCAAACCTGTATAACCTTTAATAAACAATTCCCCCACCCCAAACTCTGGTATTAAAAGTTATGCTTTTGTTCTTGGCTGGTGGCTCAGTGGATAAGGCGCCCGCCTGTGAACCCAGAGGTCGCTGGTTTGATTCCCAGTCAGGACACATAACCAGGTTTCCAGCCAGGTCTGTGGCTGGAGGCAGGCGAAAGGCAACCATACATTGATGTTTCTCTCCCTCTCTGCCTCTCTCCCTTCCCCCCTCTCTAAAAATAATAAAATCTTTTAAAAAACTCTTAAAAAATAAAAGTTATGCTTTTGGTCGTGGGCAGATGAGCCCCTCATAACCCAACAGCCCATGGGCTGTTTCACCATGGCCCAGAGGCCTCCCACCAGCAGGCTCACAGACACGTGCCCCAGGAATTCAAATGTTTGAATTTCTCAAGGGAAATTTCTTTTAATTGAAGAGTTGAGGTGGCAATTGGGACCTGAAATGGTTTGTTTCCTCTATTTTGACAACTCCCAATTCTGACAACTCCCTTATCCCTTCCTCTTTGGTTTGTTCACTGGGCATGGGAAAGGAGAAAAGGAGTAAGAGCTGATAGAGGAGGTAAAAGACAAAGGAAAGTAGGATGAGAAGGTGGTCACGTTTTAAAATACTAAAAATGTTTATATATACGGAGGTGGCTTAATTTGAACCTAATTAAAGGCCACCCCTTTCAGGGGTGGGCCACTCTCACAAACTATCTGGCACCAGCCTGAGCCCTTACACAGGGCTGGGAAATCTCCCAGGTGCCTGGGGAAGTGGGCCCTTACCGGGCCCTGTCCTGCTCTGCCTCTTGGCTCCCCCCCACCCACTACCATGTGATACATCTGCATTCAATTTAGGGAGGGGAAGGTGCCCAAGAAAAGGGAGTTAACCGGCAAAATCTGCTCCTTGAAAGCCATAGTAACCTGGCTCCTAAGAGCAGTGTTTGGGTCCCGTCTCATGGACTGTAACAAAAAGGCAGCCGCTCCCTCTTTTCTGATTGGGGGGTGTGGCTTCAAAACTCATTCTCAGAAGATACGAGTGTGCCGGGCATCCCAGATTCGGAAACAGCTGCTCCTCTGTGGCCCCAGGAGGCCGCAGAAGGCCCTTTTCCACAGCTCAGCGGGAGCCAAGAGCCTGACCCAAGGTCTTCCTGGAGAGGCCAGAGCAGAAAAGAGAAAATGGTGGATACGCCATTCCTGGTAGGATTTGCTGTGTGCACAACATGAGTACACAGTCTGGGATAATATCCATCCGCAGTTAACTTCGGGCTAGTCAGGAGGTGCTTCTGTTGTTATATTTTTGTTTATTCCTGCACCACTCGGGAATTGCATTTTTCTATTCCATGAACTTCTGGCGGGGCTGTTAGTCATGTGGCTGTAGCTTTCCAGACACAGAGTTGGTCATTTGGACGCGAGTCCTCCCTGGGCTTCTGGGCTCTTGCGTGTCCTGTGGTGTGTGCCAAGAAAGCAAAATCCTACTGCTTCATTATCTTGGCCATTTCTCAGGATTGTTTATGCAACTGTCTCCCCTGGACAAAGCAGGCTTGTTTGGTATAAAAGCAGTGGATTCCCCAAGCTGGAGTTCCCCGGCGGTGGTGCACACACCTGGCCTGAGTAGTACCGCTCTAGGTGCACACACCTGGCTGCTCCCATGAGACACTGGGGTGAAGGAGGACCAGTGCAGAGACTCTGATGGTCATGCTGGGCACTGTGCTGTGGGTAATGAAGTCTCTTGTTTCTGACTCTCCCTTTGTCTTCTGGCAGCATGCGGGAAACAGCAACATGTTAGCTTATTAGCTTGAAAGCAGTGTAAAATCTAATCAAGGCGGGTGGACATTTGGCTTCTGGAAATGTACCCAAACAGGGCTTCTCTAAAGTCCTCTTTAAGGACTAACGTGGATCTAGGAGAGAAAAAAATCACGCGTGGCCCCAATTCAATTTTGCCAATTGTGTAGACAATGATCTGGCAGCTGTAAATGTTGTGGTTTGGTTCATACTTCATAAACGTAGTTACCGTGCCTGTTGTATTTAGATTCCTTACTGTTACCGCTTTGGTTGCTGCGGTGGAAAATAGGAACACTGATTCCACGGCTGATCTGCTTCATGCTCTCCCCACCCCCACCCCCCGTCGGCTTTCATCTCCACTTGTATGCATGAAAACGACTTCCTTCCTGTTGATTTTTCCTGTGGATGAGGGAAATGGTCCAAGTGAATTTCCCCCCTTGGTTCTGAAAGCAAGCTGACCGAAGCATTCAAGTGTCTGCCTCAGTGAAGCTAACATTTTTGTGGCCCAGGACTGCAGAGCTTACGCGGCATATGCCCACAGGTACTGAAGCTGCCATGGCACCCAACTTGTGACCGTATAGCTCAGCTCAGGGCTCTGCAAGGATGGTTGCAATGCTCTCCTTCCCACCCAAGCTGCTCGAGAGGAAACCCTGAGCCCATCAGATGCATTGCCTAGGTTTTGCCACTAGATAGATCTCTAACTAATTTTCATCATTCACTGTGGATTGGGGTGATAGTCACTGAATTTATATAATTCAGGTTTCGGTACTGTGTCTCCTGAGGTTCATTTGAGATGTCCATACTCACACTGGTGACTATATTGGAGACAGTCACCAGTCTCCAATAAAACCTAGATTTTGTTGGTAGGTGTGTCCTTTGGTAAATTGTTCGCCCAGGGGTTGGATGAGTCCTCTTGTATTTCATCTCCTCAGAAGGGTGTCTTTTGTATTTTTCACACAGGAACCATGTATCCTAATGCTGGCCCAGGTTTGGGGACACAAGGAAAACGCCTAAATAATTGCAGAGGTCTCAAGCCCCCTGTCACATAGATACAACACCATAGATACAACACCAGCTACCACTTACTTCAGAGATTTACTGTTGGATGAGAGCAAATTAAAACCTCACCTTGTTTCATTGTTTTTTATTATTCATAGCTGAATGAAATTTCTTACTGATGAGTGAAAAAGTTAAGGAGGAGCTCTGTGTAAACAGAAACAGGAGAGAAGCTGTCCGTCTAGAAGCACAGAGTCTGTGCTTCTAGCCTGGATCTGAAGTTTGGATCTGCTATTTCATTCTGCGCCCCAGAGCCAGTCACCCTGCCCCCAATGCCAGATACCAAGGCAGGATCATGGGCTCTGAGCACCCCTGTCCCCCAAAGCTGTGGCGGTCTGCTTTGGGCTCTAGGCCCTGGGTATAGCAAATACAGAGCAAACAATGGAAGATTTTCACCCTCCCTCACTGAGCTTACAGGTTGAGGGAATGAGAATTACCTCTAGGGTAGCAGGGACACATTTCCAAAAGGAAAGAAATAATTTAGTTTATTTTGTGGACACCACACCACAAAGTCTGGTGACATCTAACCAATTCCTCTGCAGCAAGGCTAGTGTAAATCCAGAAACGCTCTCCCCTGGTAGAGGCCTAGAACTCTGCTGTTTCCCTCTTTCTTTGGCAAGCATGGTTGGTGCAAAGGAGTCTTGTGCCATAATACCAAGGGAGTTTAGGACAGATGTTTATTTTATCTGCAGACAGGCTTTAAAAAAAAAAATTTAATAGTTTTTATTGCAAGGTACAACACATGTAGAAAAACATATTAAACATAATATACTGTTTAATTTTTTATATGAAGTAAACCCATATCAGGTCAAGAAATAAAATACTCCTACCCTGTGGAGCCCTCCTGCCTATCCTTTCTTGACTGAAGTTTCCTTTTCAAAGGTAATTACTCTCCCTACTTTTGTGGCCATTCACTTTTTTTGCTTTTCTGTTAAAGTTTCACTACATAAATATATATCCATGAACATTATTGCTTGATTTGATCTGTTTGAAATTTATAGAAATAGATCCATTCACTTGGTTGTGGAATTTAATTGTTGTTATGAATTTAATTAGGGATTTTAATTTGGAGCATGCCTCTGCTCTGAGTATTTTCACCCATGTCTCCTTGTATTCAAGTGCAAACATTTAAGTAGGTAGGTAGATACTTTGGATTAGAATTGCTGGGTAATGGGATATTTTTCTTCAACTTTACTAGATGATGCAAAAGTGCTTCTATTACTTTGTGCTCCCACCAGTAATTGGTAATGCTAGTCCTTGCAGAACTAGCTTTTCTGTTGGTGTGCATTAAAATATAATTGTGTGTGTGTGAAAGAGAGAGAGAGATTTTAATCTGGTATGTTAAGTTAGGTAAACTCAACTTTTATGAAAAATTTCAAACATAAAAAAAATAATACAGGAAACACACACATATCTACCAGTAAGTCAATAATTGTTTTTTGGCATATTTGCTCTTTTATCTACATCTATCTGTTTTGTAGGTATGAATTGTATGAAAACAGCAGTCATGATGATGCTCGCTCTTAAATACTTTGACATGACTCTTCTAAGAAAGATATTTTACTATTTAATTACAGTAACCAAGAAAATGGACAACAATTAATATCATGACATATTTAGTCCTTATTCAGGTTTCTCAAGTTGACTTGAAAATGTCTTTTATAGCAATTTTTTTTTTGGAATCAAGATCCACTCAAAGTCTGTGCTGTGCATTTGGTTATTATATCATTAGCCTCTTTTGTTTTTATGACACTGACCACTAAAAGAGAGCAGGCCAGTTGTCTTGAAGAAGGCTCACATATTGCATTTGCTAGATATTTCCTCTTGGTGTCTTACCTGCTCTCTGTAAACTGGAAGTTAGGTCAGAAGACTTGATTAGATTAGCCTCATTGTTTTAATTCACATGTGTTGGATTTCTGAGATTGGGCATCTTTTCATATTTGAGGTGGGGAAAAATAAGTTTATAGTTGTGAGCACATGAAACGTACTTTATTCTTGTATTATTGTTATTAATTATTGTATTATTTTCCATACAAACAACTGTACACCTACTTTTGCCTCATGTTGTATTTGTTGGTCACTTAGATTTCATCTTCTGTAATGTGCCTATTCAAGGCTCTTGCCTATTTTTCTAGGCTTGTTGTCTCTCCTTTTCTTTTCTTTTCTTTTTTTTAATATTTTATTTATTATTTTTAGAGAGAGGGGAAGGGAGAGAGGCAGAGAGGGAGAGAGACATCAGTGTGTGGTTGCTTTTCACCTGCCTCCAGCCACAGACCTGACTGGAGACCTGGCTTGCAACCTAATTATGTTGCCCTGGCTGGGAATCGAACCTGCGACCTTTGGGTTCGCAGGCCGGTGCCTTATCCACTGTGCTACCAACCAAGGCAGTCTCCTTTTCTTACTGATTAATGGGAGTTATTTATTCTATACATGTGTTGAAAATGGCTTCTCCCATTCTGTGGTTTGTCCTTTTACTTTTGTAAGGATATTTTTTCTTCTTCTTTTTTATAATACTTAGTTTAGAGAGAGGAGAAGGGAGGGAGAAAGAAGGAAGAGAAACATCAATGAAAGAGAGGAAACATTGATTGATTGCCTCTCATAGGTGCTCTAACCGGTAACCAAAACCACAGCCTAGGCATGTGCCCTGACCAGGAATCGGGGACCTTTTGCTTTGCAGGATGATGCCCTACTAACTTAGCCACACCAGTCAAGTTGTCAGAATTGGGAATTGTCAAGGACTAGTGGAAACAAACCATTTCAATTCCCAATTGTCACCCCAAATCTTCAATTAAAAGAAATTTCCCTTGAGAAATTCAAACATTTGAATTCCTGGGGCAGGCTTGATGACAGGCAGTGTCTGTGAGCCTGCTGGTGGGAGGCCTCTGGGCCATGGTGAAACAGCCCATGGGCTGTTGGGTTATGAGGGGCTCATCTGCCCACGACCAACTCATGCCTAGGTGGCGGGTTCAGTCCCAGCTGGGGCGTGTATGAGAGGCAACCAATCAACGTTTTTCTCTCACACTGATGTTTCTCTCCCTCCCTTTCCTCTTAAAAAATAAATAGATGAAATCTTAAAACAATAGTAACAGTATCTACATCATGGGTATTTGTGAGGATTAACTGCAATAATATATGAAAAGGAACTGGCATACAATAAGAGCTTGATAAATGTTAGCCATTGTTAGTCTTAAGCAGAATTCTTCTCTCTGAGGGGTTTGAGACTCATCTAGGAGAATGGCCAAAAAAAAAAAAAAAAAGTTTTTTTTTCATTTCTAAGAAGCTGAGGGCTTTACTTATAGCAGACCGTACATAGGCATCTGCAAGGGGTTCCTAATGTCATCATCGGCCCCTCAGCAGTCTGAAGGGAAAATAGTTGGTTTGTGTCCTTGGCTGGAAATTAATTAATATACTCAACTTCTTCAATTCTTTGAACCTAATGTTTCCAATAGAAATTGCAAGTGGAGACAGTCCAGGTCATACCCCAGGGTCCTGTTCTAGACCTGTTGAACAGCCCTTTCCTGCTTATTGATGTAGTAGATATTTACCACCCTGGAGACCTCTTCCAGGTGAGGGGTGTATGCATGGCTTCAGGGAGAGCTGGCATTATTAGGGCTGCTATATATGATAGAGAGAAATATACAATTCACGATCAGTTTATTGGGGAACCAGAATGAAAGAGCCCAGTGGGATGAATCAATGAGATTATATCTCTAAGAGACTGGAAAGCAACTAGAGAGGGAGGTACCCCTGCAGTGCACTGGATGGGATACAGGCCAGGGGAGGAATGGAGAGATGTGAGGGAGGCCAGGGGAGGGTTGAGAGCTAGGTTGGGGTAACACCAGAAAAATCTGCATGTTCAAGGGCAACCATCCAACCCATTGTTGCCCCAAGCCATGCCAGTTGAAAACAGTGCAGAGAATGGCTTTGGTTATTTTGATCTCAGGGCAATTCTCTGAAATCCACCACCATCTGAAAAGCCTTTCTAGAAACAGAGGAAGATGGCAGCATCTCAGAAGAAACTGTTGTAGGTCCAGCCAGTACCTGGATGGAGCTGGGTAGGGGAATGCTGCACTTATTCCATTTAAATGGAAAGATGCTTGGATGTAACTGAGCAAACCACGGCTCATTGACACAGTGCCTTGGTGTATGACCCAACAACTAGTGTTGAGAGTAACAGGTCTTTATTTATAATATTCCAACCTTGGTAGGGGCTCTGGGAGCACTTCAGCTCAGAGCCCTTATTCTCCCATGAGACCCAGGACTTCCCTTTCACCTCACTAGGCTATAAACTAAAACCAAGTCCGGTAGTTCCTGATTCCTTATCTGTCAGCTCCCTTCCTTTGGGATCTGGTATATGTTGTGTTCAGCCTCCATATAATAGTCTAGGAAAGAAGGTGCCATGTTACACCAGATCATAATGAAGTCCAGGAAAGGCACACGTCCTAAGAGTGTTCTATCCATACATCCCAAGTACTAAGAGTTCAGATAGAGTCTGGATCTGCACGGCTGAGTCATTGGTGGCTTCGGAGTCAGCTGGAGCGGGCTCCATCACAGCAGCAGCACCTGCTTTCCTACCAGAAAGAGCTGAGTGGGATTATCTATTGGGCGACCTGCTTTGTTATCACCTCACTGGGGACCTCCAACAAGCAAACCTCATTAACTAGTTCCCAAGAGTTTTCTGGCCAATTCCATTACCACATTCCAGCCAGGCTAAATATGTAAACATTGACTATTATAGTTTAACTAAAGTCTGGGTACAGTTAAAGTCCAAAGGAATGTGCTGCCTCCATGTTAGCTGCCCCCATATCCTGACAGCGTGGGCCTGTGTCAGTGACATAGGATCAGAGGGAGGAGTCTGGAGCGGTATGACGGCTCCAGGTCACTAGTGAACAGGCTCCTCCCATGTCTCCCCTGCTGCACTTGAGGTGGCTCCCTTGTCTGAGCTTGCAAGACCACGGCTGGGCCTGCAGCCCTGTGTCCCTGTTTCAGCTGCAATTGCAGGGAGAAAGGAGAGGCATGCTTTCCAAGAGGCCTCAACGCAAGGCTTGCCCTCATATTTGGTGACACCTCATTTGTACAAGAAGCTTAGACTGTAGTTAGTTGATTGAATTATAAGTAAACAAACCTGCATGTTTAACTATATATTTATATAAATAAATAATCTGGCACATTGCCAGAGTTATGTTGCAAAAGGAGAGACTAATCCCCAGGAAGGCAGCGAACAGTCTCATATAGTGTAAATGTTCCTCTCTCTACAGCAAAGTGCATAATTTATAAGTGTTCCTGGGATTTTAGGACCAAGGTGGATATCTGAAAAATTTAAAAACCAAAGGCGCTGTAATCAGTCCCATGGGAAGAGCCTGCTTAACAAGTTCTTCAGCCACAGTTGGTCAGCCTGGGTCACCTTCAGTTCACCCTAGGGGCTCAGTGCAGCAGACCTGCTCTGGGCCAGCATCTGTCAGCTGGTCAGCAGTGCCCAATGGACTCAATGTGGGTGATCGTGGAAAGCTAGCACAAGAACAATGTCGTGAGCACATGTTCATGATACAGTCTTTCCTCTAAGTCATAGGGGCAGCTCCTTGGCTAGCTGCCTGCTGAGTAGCCTGGCATCAAGGAATAAATAAGAGTCACATACAGTGACTATGTTATTCACTCAGCTTTTATGGAATGTAGGTTCACTCACAGTAGGACAGCAACATGCATTAATATCCTAATTGCAGTCAAAGAGAAATTAACACACATACACAGGCAGCAGTCAATGGAATAATGAACCAGAGTTCCAGTCTGCAGGTCTGGGAGGCAGTGCAGTGGGCAAGGGAGTTGTCAGTGACTTGCAAGGAAGGGTCGCCAGAGCCAAATGGGCAGCAGGGCAGGCGGAATCCTCAGTCCAGCATAGCCTCTGGCGGCCGATGCCCAGGGAGATCAGTGTGCGTGGAGCAGCAGCACTCTGGTGTGTGGAGCTCAGCTGTCTCAGCAGTGGTCTGGATCCTGCCTCAGTTATAGCTTGAAAGTGGTGTTTTCCACCCTTCTGGGGCTTTTGATAAGTATGTTGGCACCCTGATGCCAAGTGGGGAATTTGCCCAAGAGCCTATGGGTGGTGCATGGCTGTTCTGCTCCAGGGAATTCCCCTGGAGCCTGTCTATGGGTGGTGCCACTCTGCAGACATGGCTGTTCTGGTCACAGGTACAGGTATCTTAGGTGTGTCTCCTTGCAGATGTGTCTGTTCTGACTTAGGTAGTTTCCCTCTTCAATCAAAATGTCATGGCTGACTGGCAGTCATTTTGGTTGATATAAGTGACTCCACTTCATTTTATATATTTTACACTATCTTGATTAAACCAATGCCATTTTATTGGTCCCACTCTCCGCAAACAGAAGGCTCGAACATACCATCCCTAATGTTTCTTTCTATTCCTGTACTGTTAGGCCCACTGGTGATCTTTGACAGTCATTAAAGCTGCAGGCATATATGGTATTACAGTTTTTAGAGGGAACCTTGTCCCTTCTCAGGGGAGGAGGTCCTGGAGCCGTGAGACCCAAAATACCCCAATGGTCAGGGTTGGGCTTCCTATAAGACAAATGCTTAGAGTAAAAATATTGTGGAATTTCCTTTTAAAGCATGTGCTCCTTAAAGTTTGGAACAAAATTTGTGCTAACATCTTTAAGCCTCAAATGAGGATGATCTTGTTGCAGTCCTGCGTGGGTCAGTCTTAGGTAGAAAGAACCTGCTGTGTAGAATTCAGGAACGTAGAGGGCCATCCATCCACAGCAGAAAACATAAGGCTGCTTCAAAAACTGATCACTCTCAGAACAAAGGGGAAGCTCTTCCTTGCTGGAATTCCCGAGAAGAAGTATTCTGCAGGAAGGTGGATTTCTAGGAGGCTGATTTTGAGTCAGGATGAAGGTTGCTTCTGGGTGTTTCATAAGAGAAAATGAAGTCCTTTGACTCTTCCCCACCCTAGACCCTCAGCCCCCGGTAGCCTGAACTTGGAACAAGTGCAAATCCCATCAGGGCTGTGGTCATTTTGCGATTCAAGAGGCAGGCAGACCATTTTAGCTCTGCTTGCTCTCTGACTCTGGAAACCTTTTGCCTTGAGATGGGAGATTTCCCAGGGTCCACCTCCCCTGACTCAAATGGGAAATGCTTCCTAAAGCCCTGTTGCAGATTTCTGCTCTTGCCCTGGCTCTCTACTGCCCTCTGCTGGAATGGTGCTGCCAGCACCACTGGAGTTGACCTTCAAGGCGTTCTAGGGCTTTTGGTCAATTCATGATACTTCTTTGTGGTCTGTAACAGAAAAAAACTTACAAGCAAATCCAGACTTTCATGACTTAACACTGAATACTAAGTAAATCAATGCTCTGTTATCACAGAATGGGTAACAGGACTATTAAAAAAGCATAAATGAAAACAGTTAATTACCAACCAAGAACGGTAAAACAAATTTCTTCTACTTAAAAAAAAAAAGCTTATTGATGACACTCTGTACAAGATATTGTGTGTGCATCCTTAAAGAAACTCACGAAATGAGTCATACAGTTTCTCTTTGCAATGAGTTTATAATCTTATTATCCAGGAGGAAGGGAAAGTAATTACAAAATAAGGTGGATCAAGATAAATCCCTTGAGGCCCTGACCAGTGGCACAGTGGTAAGGTGCTGGCCTGCAAACCCAAAGGTCACTGGTTTGATTCCCAGCCAGGGCACATAACCAGGTTACAAGCCAAGTCTCCAGCCAGGTCTGTAGCTGGAGGCAGGTGAAAGGCAACCATACATTAATGCCTCTCCCTCTTGCCTCTTTCTCTTTCCCTCTCTCTGGAAGTAATAAATAAAATCTAAAAAAATAAAAAATAGAAAAATCCCCTGAAAAAAGTACTAGATAGTGAAGGGGCTCAGGTGAAGGACAATTCAGATCCATTTATAGATCAGCAAAGGGGGGTCTCCCAGAGCAGAGCATGCAGTAGGCTGTGAGTAGGTAAGAGTATTCCAATAAGGGAATAATAGGGCAAGGTCTATATTGTATTTGGATCATGTTTGAAATTGGGAAATGGTCAGGTGTGCCCAGAGATTAGAGTGCATATAAATGACAGGGAATAGGGATAAGTTGGAGAAGGCAGGTAGAATTTTAGTTCTTTCCCCCACTCTTTATTCTGTATTTTTTATTGGTTGAAGTTCATGGCTAATAAACTGAATTTACTTACTGTTACTAGTTCTATGTTTATATATTCTCATATATATACATCCATGTATAAAACACCTAAGTATATCTCCATCTATATGTTTGTAATAGAGTGGTATGAGGTTTGCTTGTGTTTCTTAGAGATTAATCCTGAGATATGTCAAATGTTTCACATGGGATTGGACTATGCAGTGAGATATTTTGAGATATGAATTATTCATCCTTTTCATCTTTTTTATTGTAAAATTCAACCAGATAAGAAAATTATGCAAAATGAAGGTATAGTGAATTATTCTTCTATAGCAATTATTTCCTTGTGTTTCTTTTATTCCTATTTAGTTGATCATCCAAGTGTGCAATTCTAAATACTCTAGTTAAAAGCATACCCCTTTGTAAAAATGATTTGGTATATCACTATTTTTATTTTTTTTAAAGATTTTATTTATTATTTCCAGAGAGAAGGGAAGGGAGAGAGGCAGAGGGGGAGAGAGACATCAATGTATGGTTGCCTTTCACCTGCCTTCCAGCTACAGACCTGGCTGGAGACCTGGTTTGCAACCTGGTTATGTGCTCTGGCTGGGGAATCGAACCAGCGACCTTTAAATTAATTTTTAATTAACTGGTTTCCCCACCATTGCTTTCTTTCCCTTAAAATGTATTGGTTGCAGAGCCTGGGACAGTTGATCTGCAGTTTAGACCTTGTCCTTGTGTGTGCATATCACCTCTTGTGTTCCCCTGATCTCCACATTTCCTGAAGATTGGAAGCTGGATCCAGAGGCTGGGTCACGCTTGGGTTTGAACCCTTTGGCCAGATGCTAGGTAATAAGATTTCTTTTTCCTTAAAAAAGATTTTATTTATTTATTTTTAGAGAGAGGGGAAGGAAGGGAGAGAGGCAGAGAAACATCTATGTGAGAAAGAAACATTGATTGGTTGCTTATCGAATGTGCCCCAACCTGGAATAAACCCATAACCCAGGCATGTGACTGTGGCTTTGCAAGAAAATGCCCAAGCACATAAGTCTCACAGGTCAGGGCTAGGTGATGAGACTTTATCTCATAGCCTCCACCTGCATCATGTGAGCAGTCATTGATCTCAATGTCTAGACCCGTTCGTTCATTAGGCATTGAGAAATGGTAATATTCTGACACTGTCGTTTCCTTTTTATTTCTTTTAGTAGTAAGACCACCTCTCTAAGCACACGCTTTCCTGTGGCAGTGGTGGTTTAGAGAAAGGTAAAGCTAACATTTTACACAACCCTGGCTTTCTTAAACCCTCCTAAGCCTGACCCCTAAGCAGTTAGCTCTTGCAGGACCTTGCAAAGCCCAGGCTGGCCCACTTGTTCTGGCCCTGGCCACTTACAGAGTCAGAATCAAAGGGCCCTTATTGCCTGGTGACCCATTCTCCATGGGGTGGGATGGCTGTTTCAGTTCATATGGCAGGTCGAATATTCTAAATGATCTTCCAGTTGAAAAACACCAACATTTTTTCCCCAAGATTTTTAATTTCATTATTTTTAAGAAAGAGGGGAAGGGAGAGAGGCAGAGAGGGAGAGAGACATCAATGTATGGTTGCCTTTCACCTGCCTCCAGCCACAGACCTGACTGGAGACCTGGTTTGCAACCTGGTTATGTGCCCTGGCTGGGGAATCGAACCTGCAACCTTTGGGTTCGCAGGCTGGTGCCTTAACCACTGTGCTACCAGCCAGGGCAACACCAACATTTTAAAATTGTATCATGGAGCTTCCCTAAAACAAATCTTCAGAAGTCAAAAACAAACAAACAAAACAAAGAAGTAGGAGTCTGGTAAGTTAATTTCATGACAAAGCTGTGCAGAGGATTTCTGCTAAAGTGTGGAGAATTTGAACTTCTTGGGTAGTTGCAAGGGGCTCAGCAGACAGTAAATAAGGCTAGGGCACACCCAAGGGGAAGTTTTTGTCAGCAGACCCTTCTGCCCAGGTTGGAAATGCAATAGGCTACAACGTGAGGGTAAGCATGAGCAAGAAGTAAATCTCAGGTGCTACAGAGTACAGCATGGAAATTTGACCATTTCAACCTTCACACCAGATGGAGAGGAATTAAAAGATCTCCCATGAGATTTTATAATGACAGGCTGGCTCTTTTACAGTTGTGGTCCAAACTTATGTAATATGTGTGGTTCAAAAAAGCCTCTAACAGATCATTAAATTTCGAATGGTTCTCAGTTGATGGTGTCTCTGGGGAAATGGCAAAATCAAACATAATCCTCCTTTTCTGGAGGAATGCAACCTCAGCAACAGCTTAGGAGATTTTCTACAGAGAGTTTCTCTACTTCCTAGTAAGTGAGTGATTCAAGGTAAAAAAATTAAAAAGGTGGGTGGTAAGACACATAACTGAGGGCTTGATTGAAAAAATAGATGTCAGAAACATGCCCTAAGACTGGATATTGGAATTATCAGATGCAAACTATAAATCAAACATATTAAAACTATAAAACTGACATTAAAAAAATAAAAAGCTTGAAAATATTTTGGAAAAGTGACTGTAGGGAATGCCTACATACATTTTAAAAGAAACGAGTAGAATTTTTATTTTCACTTATTATTATTTTTTATTGCCAGGAATTCTAAGAATGGCTTAAATATCAGATTTTAGATGGGTCTTACGAGAAATAGTGAACCAGGAAATATATTAAAAGAAATGATTAATAATACATATCAGGGACAAGGGCATGAAAAATGACAGAGGTAACAAGACTTGAGGGTAGATCTTACAGATGACCAGCCAGAGTCCTAGAAAACAACATCAGTGAAGCAACATTCAAAGAGCCAATAGCTGAGAATTTTACAAATCTGATGAAAGCACCCAATTCTTATATTCAGAAAGCCCAAGAAATTCCAAATGGTATAGATACAAAGAAATCTACCAAGAGACATCATAAGCACACTACAGAACGAATAAAGAAGAAATCTTAAAGATAGCTGTGTTAAAAGGGAGCAGTGATTAGAGAAGTCTAATTTTTAAAAAAATATTTTATTCATTATTTCTAGAAAGAGGGGAAGGAAGAGAGGCAGAGAGGGAGAGAAACATCAGTGTATGGTTGCCTTTCACCTGCCTCCAGCTACAGACCTGGCTTGCAACCTGGTTATGTGCCCTGGCTGGGAATCGAACCAGTGACCTTTGGGTTCTCAGGCCAGCACCCTATCCACTGAGCCACCAGCCAGGGGAGAGAAGTCTGGTTTTTAACAGCAAAAATGGTATACAGAAGATAGTGACATAATAGCTTCAATTTACTAATAAAACTGTTTCACACCAGAATCCTAAACTCACAAAGTATTTCTCAAGTATTAGGACAAAAATGAAGATATTTTCAGAGGAACAAAATTTGAGAGTTTTCCAACAAATCTTTACCAGAAATAAATTAAAGGATAAACTTCAGGAAGCAAGGGAAGTTTCTAGAAACAAACAAACAAAAAGACTGATAATGGTTATCAAACAAACAAACAAAAAAAAAACGAGATAATGGTTAATGTGTGGGCATGTATATACTAATGTCAAACCCTGAAAATAATGATATTGATTAAGCGTATATTTGTAGAGTCAAATGAACTTGTCAAAATACTGAACAAAAATAGCAGTAAGTTATAATTCTGTGCTTGGAGTTAAAACATTTTATTCTTTTGGTATTATTTGCTTGGGAGGTTAAAGATATTGATTGAATGTTTTTGAGGTTATCATTAAAAGAAAATAGGGAGAGAAAAAAAGAAGTAAATGGATGACAACTTTGTTAAAAAATAAAGAACTTCAACTTGGATTAAAAATAAATAAAACCATGCCCTGGCTGGTGGCACAGTGGATAAGGTGCCGGCCTGCGAACCCAGGGGTTGCTGGTTCGATTCCCCATCCAGGGCACATAACCAGGTTGCAAGCCAGATCTCCAGCCAGGTATGTGGCTGGAGGCAGGTGAAAGGCAACCACATATTGATGTTTCTCTCCCTCTCTGCCTCTCTCCCTTCCTTTCTCTCTGGAAATAATAAATAAAATCTTTTAAAAATATTAAAATAAATAAAACCATACTGTTAAATGAGACAGGATACAAAAAGGTGTAAAGTCAAAGGATAGCAAAGGTGATTATTGGATAATGATTAAAAATCTACTTCCTGGAAAGTTATAATATTTCTAAGCTTGCATGTACTTGATAATACAGCATCATAATATTTAAAGCAAACTGACATACCCACCAGGAGAAAGTGAAAAACCATCATTATCCTTCAAGCTTTTAACATATTACTTTCAGTAAGTTTTGACTCAAGCAGATAAAAATTAGTTAGTTATGGAGATTTGAAAAGTACAATTAGCAAGTATTGTATAAAGAATATACTACACAAAAAATTGGAGAATGCACATCATTTTTTATTTTAGAACACATAGAACTTAATAAAATCGCCCATGTGCTAGATTATAAATCTCTTTTATAGATGTCAGAGAATTAGTATCATACAGAACATGGTCTCTGATAACAATCCAATTGTGAGATAGAAAAAGGGCTTATTAGTAGATTAGTGGATCAATAAGTTGTGGTAATTTATATAATGGAATAATATGCAGCAGAAAGAAAGAAGGAACTTCCTCCTTTCACGACAGCATGCATGGAACTGGAGAGTATTATGTTAAGTGAAATAAGCCAGTTGGTGAAAGACAAATACCATATGATCTCATCTATAAGGGGAATCAAATGAATGAAATAAACTAATGAACAAAATAGAACCACAGGCATGGAAACATGGAACAGACTGACAATGACCAGAGGGGAGGAAGATAATTGTGGAAAGAAGGGGAAGGGACTAGAGAAAGAATAACCCACGTACAAATGACCCATGGACATTGACAACAGTGTGGGAATTTACTATGGGAGTTGGGGATGGGATGGGTGGTAGAGGGCAAAGAGGGAAAAATTGGGAAAACTATAATAGAATAACAATAAAAAGTGAACACTAAAGAATCTTCTGTATCATTCAGCAGTCAGAGATGCAAAAATTTCTAACAATGTTAGGCAAAAACCCCCCAACAACTGGAAAATAGGCAAATACAATTTGTGGGAAGGGACAGAGAAGTGAACTTTAGGTAGGGCTTCCAGAGATGATTTCCAGAAAAAATACCTTGTGTGTAATTACCTTGACCTCTGCCACAGGTGTAAGGTGGGAACTAGAAGCTGTGCAGGTGGGGACCTGTGACAGAGTGTGGTGGCACCAGGAATTTTAAATGGAAGGTTGACCACCAGACTGCAGTCTAGGGATCAGGGAACAGCTATTGCTGCTATCATAAGTGTCTCACCACATCTTCAGACCCAGGAACTACACATAAGATCCCTGAGGTTAATGCTACCACCCTCAAAAAGAGAGACGAGACACCAAAATGATGCTGAAGAAAACCACACACTATGACTTTGCTTGTCAGGATAATAATGTTTACTTTAAAAAAAATCCCCCCAGCTTTATTAAGATATAATCAACATATAACCATGTGAAAGTTTTAAGATGTGCAAGGTGTTGATTGGATACATTTATATATTGCAAAATGATTTAACATAGCTTTAGCTAACACCTCCATCACATTGCATAATCACCCTTTTTTCCCCCGTGGTGAGATAACTTAAGATTTACTCTTAGCCACTTTCAAGTATACAATATAGAATTATTGACTATAATTATTATGCTGTACATTACATCCTCAGAATATCTTATAACTGGGAGTTTGTACCCTTTGACCAACATCTTCCTATTTACACTAACCCAGCCTCTGGTAACTGCCATTCTACTTTCCGTTTCTACGAATTCAGCTTTTTAAGATTCCATATAAAAGTAAGATGATTCTGTATTTGTCTTTCTCTGATTTATTTCATTTCGTATAATACCTTCAAGGTCCATCTATATTGTTTCAGGTGGCAGGATTTCCTTTTTTCTCATGGCTCAATAATATTCCATTGTAGATTTATACCATATATTTATTCATTCATCCAAAAATGGACACTTAGGTTGTTTCTATATCTTGGCTATTGTGAATAATGCTGCAAAGAACATGGAGTGCAGCTTTCTTTTCAAGATCCTGTTTTCATTTCCTTTGGATCTATACCAAGAACTGAGATTACTGAACCAGGTGGTAGTTTTATTTTAGTTGACTGTATACAGTATATGTGGGTTCTTCATTTCATTGATCTATGTGTCTGTTTTTATGCCAGTACCATTCTGTTTTGATTAATATAGCTTTGTAATATAGCTTGAAATCAGGAAGTGTGGTGCCTCCAGCTTTGTCCTCTTTTTCAAAATTGCTTTGGCTATTTGGGGTCTTTTGTGGTCTCATACAAATTTGGGGATTAAAACTTTTTTGTGTGTGTTAAATGCCATTGGAATTTTAATAGGGATTGCACTAATCTATAGATAACTTTGGGTAGTATGGATGTTTAAACAATATTAATTCTTTAAGTCTATGAGCATGATATATCTTTTTTTATTGAATTTATAGTGGTAACATTGGTTGATAAAATTATATAGGTTTCAGGCATATGATTCTATAATATATCATCTTCATATTGTATTGCATGTTCACCATCCCAGGTTTCAGGACAATAAAAGAAAATTTAGGCAAGGGTAATCCAGGAAAATCCACCTCTTGATGTTTCCTGTCAGATGAGAATAGATGAATAGGATACATTTTTGAGATGTAGAATAGTGTCTTACTTGTCTTATAAGGCAAAATAACTTAGGTGGCAAGTGTAACGTTATTCTGAGATAATTTGGCTGGGCAGTAAGTTAAGACAGAATTTGTCAGGCAAAGTCTTTAAAAAATAATTTAATAGTTAATACAAATATTTGAATGATAACAGCAAGTTATAGTTGCCTGGTGAGATTACTAATTTGATAATTTTTAAAACATCAATTTCCAGTCATATCAAATGAACCTAGGGATTGGCAGTATTGGATCGAAGTTGTATTAGTGGCAATAAACCATAGCTGACAAGCTGTGGTTGAACATTCTCACCCTCTGTTTTCTTGATTTGCTTACCAACAACCCATTGTAATCAGAGTTTATGTGGGGATGTACTGAGTTCTTTAAATGAATATTTTTCCCTAAAATAACTTTGTCTCCTTGGGTTTTTTTTTCATTTTTAAATTTTAATTTTATTGTTGTTGTATTATATCCATCCCTTTTTTCCTCCTCTCTGTCCCTTTCCCCACCCACCCACTCCCCACCAAAGTCAATCCCACTTGTTGTCCATATCTTCTTGTATTAAGGCCCCCTTTTTCCCTTTTCTTTGCTTTCCAGCATTATAATAGAATCTTTCTGTGGTTGACTTCCTCACTTTTGTGGCTTGTGGCTTGTTAATTTTGGTATTTCTGTACTTGAAATATGGTTTCTACAAAAACAAAGTGCATGTTTCCCCAATCTGTTTTCTTGAATGTAAAGTACCTGTTCATTTTAGTATCCAATGTTGTCATAGAAAAAAAAAATGTACCTTGGCATTAACAGATGTAACATTCAATATTTCAGCTTTTCTTGAACTGTAAGTAAGGAATTAAGATGTGGACATGCTTATTGATTATAGAGAGAGAAAAGGAGGGAGGGAGAGTGGGAAAGAAGCATCAACATGAAAGAGAAACATCAGTTGGTTGCCTCCTGTACATGCCCTGACTAGGGAACAAACCTACATCCTAGGCACGTGCCTTGACTGGGAATCAAACCTGTGGCCTTTTGACTTACGAAGGCTGTACCAACCAATTGAGCAACACTATCCAGGACAAGATGTGACAATTTCTAATGGAAAAGTAATAATGGTGATCAACAAAAGAAGCATCATCTAGAGAGAACATCTATACACATGAATACACTTACATACACATCGACATGAAGACTATCTGTACATACGTACATTCACACATACTGTAGGCTTTCTGTATCCTGTGAGATTAAAAACAGAGCAGTTGAACATCAATATATGTTATATTTTCAACACTCTTAGTGAATTAAGTCCTTAGTCACTAGAACCAGGCTGTCATTGATGAGAGCCACTCTTTTTAGTGTCATTTGATGATGTGATTAAGAGATGTATAGAACTGTTATTAAACTCAGACTGTACAGGTAAAAATCCAGATAAATCTTTAAGATAGTAGTCTAAAATAAACTTTCAATGTCAAGCTTGTTCTAGATCCAGTCATCTGCTCCTAACTTTAATAAGTGCATTCTTCCTTGTGTATTAATTATTCTATTAATTATAAAGTGATAAATCCATAACTTTTCCTTGATGACAGTATTTTTCCAATACTGACATGATTTATAATTACAGAGGGCAGTTTATAATAATATTCTGTAACCAGCAGTTTAAAAATCAGTTATGGTCCTGGCTGGTGTGGTTCAATTGGTTGGTGTGTCATCCTGTTTCAGTTCCCTATTAGGGCACATATGCATGTGGCAGGTTCAATCCCTGGTCAGGGCACGTACAAGAAGACAACTGGTTGATGTTGTTTCTCATATTGATGTCTCCCTCTCTCTCTCTTTCTCTCTTGCTCCCCCCTCCCTCCCTCTAGACAATGAAAAATGTCCTTAGGTGATGATTATAATTTGTTGGATGTAGTATTTTCAATTCATTTATCAGAACAATAAGTAAATGACTATAGAAACTCAGTAATGGGTCTATCAAGTCATATGCCTGAAAACAAAAAACATTTAAAAATCTTGCTCTCCACTTATTTATGTTATGCAATGCAAACCATATTATTTGTTAATGAAGAACTTTTGCTGAAACAATATCTTTGTCTTTAAAACTATTACCTTTCTAAAATAAATCCTTCTGTTAAGCAAAAAGTGAGTGAAGCAATCCTGTATTCCTATATTCCATGCTATAACTAGTTTTGTTCAGGGTCTACCTTAGATACGACAACCTGTAAGATAATGGAGAAAGTTATGTTCTCTATAAAACATACAATTAGAATCATTACTTACATTTATATTAAAAACAATTCTCTGTTTCAAAACAACTTGCAAAGAAAACCTCTCCTTAGAAGTGAAAAAATTTAATTCCAAATGCCTGTACTTATTCATATAAAATACACCAGTGTCAGCAGTCTGCACTATTGATGGCATCTTCTCACAATAACTCACAGATGCTCTTGGATACAGAGAATAAGTTGTTTTGGTAATATTGTAATATGTAATTATATAGTGTAATATGTAATTAGGGTGTGTACAGGAGACAGCCATTTGATGAGAAAGAAACTTCAAATGGTTGTCTCCTGTATGTACCCTAATTGGGGATTGGACCTGAAACCCAGGCATATGCCCTGACCAGGAATCAAACCAGTGGCCCTTCCGTTTGTGTAACAATGCCCAACTAATTGAGGCACGCTGACTGGGACACTATTCTAGATATATTCTTGCAATGCTGGCTTGGTGGAGATGTATTCTTATGGCCTTTTTTTTTTTTTTTTTTTGTCTAGGAAGCTCTTTATTTCACCATTGATTTTAAATGAGAGCTTTGCCAGATAGAGTAGTCTTGGTTGCAGGCCACTGCTTTTCATTATTTGGAATATTTCTCACCTGTCCATTCTGGCTTGTAGTGTTTCTGTGGAGAAATCAGCTGATAGGCTTATTGGAGTTCCTAGCTGTATGTTACTAGCTGTTTCTCCCTTGCTGCCTTTAAGATTCTCTCTTTGTCTTTAAGAGGGCATCTGAGGTTCCAGCAGACTCCTATATTTCTCTGGTGGACAGAATCCCCACTGATTTTCACAGCCAGATGTTATGTCAGCACCTCTTACCCAGGCTGAGGAGCCTGGCATGGGGTTGAGACCCCTCCCTTCTCAGGAGGGGGTGGTTCTTTGTGGCTGAGATATCCCTCCAGATTCTTGACAGCTGCATGTGGGTATGGGGTCAGCCCTTTTTGTGTCTTTGCCCTTCTTTCCAGTCTCAGTGAAGCTTCTTGTGGAAGTCCTTGACTTCTGTTCCACTAGTCTTCAGTTGGCTATTTAGGTTGATTTTTCTGTAATTTAGTTATCATTTAGTTTGGTCCTGGGAGGTGATAAGTGTAACTCCCACCTACTCCACAGCCAACTGGGATCCTCCTTGCTCCTTTTAATAATTGCTTCTTTGCAGCCCTGGCCAGGTAACTGACTTGGTTAGAGCATTGCTTCTATGTGTCAAGGTTGTGGGTTTAATCACCAGTCAAGGCACATACAAGATATAGCCAATGAATGCATAAATAAGAGGAACAACTAATCACTGTTTTTCTTTCTCTCTGTCTCTCTTCCTCTTCCCCTCTCTCTCTAAAATCAATCAATCAATACAAGAATACCTGTTTCTTTGCTAGCTATAGTTTTATCTGTCTCATGGATTCAAGCCCTGTTGGCTTTTAGTGCTAGGTGTTTTGGGGATCTAGCTCACAAGTGGGATTCCTTTTAAAATTATAGTTGACATATTGTATTAATTTATATTAAGTTTATGCATACAGCATAGTGATTTATATACCTCATGATGTGATCACCCCAATATATCTAGTAACCATCTGCTACTGTACAAAGTTACTATAGTATATTGACCATATTTCCTGTGCAAAATATGGAATACATCACAAATTTGCATGTCAACCTTGCTTGGAGCCATGCTAATCTCTGTATTGTTTCAGTTTTGGTATATATACTGCTGAAGCATGCACTCAGATGGTAGTCTTAAAAGCTGAGGGCCTAAATTTGAGGTCTAAGCTCTTCACTACACAGGATGAAGATTGGAGTTGGTGGTTTCCTCTAATTGTATGCTATGACAGGGTTTATGGAGAGAGTCTTACCTATTTTGAAATAGGTATTGTTTTCCCAGTACAGGAACCATGACCTGCATGCATGGTCTAGCCTGGGGCTGGGATCCCTTCCCAGGTGTCCCTCTCAGCTTTTATCTGCCACACATGAATTCAGGACCATTTGTTCCATCAGTTGTAGCCACTGCCTTGCTACTGTTGCCTTGCCTCCACCACGCCACACCCTCTTCATAACGCCTACCCATCTGGATGATTATTTCTCATTAAATCCTTGGTTGTTGGACTTGCATACAATTTGACTTTTGGCAATTCTGGTTGTTTTTTGTTTTGAGGTAGATGTAATCCTTCTTATTGTGTGGAGAGGTGCAGCATGTCTACCTACACTTCCATCTTGGCTGAAATAAATGTTTTTTCTTTACCACAATACACAGTTAAGGAATCAGCAGGTGGTTTAAGTCAGTTCTTTGCTCATGTTCAGAGGGGCAGTCCAGGTTTACTGGACCATGTGCCCTCTGCTTTCTGTAGTTAAAATCTTGAATATCTAGTGATTCGTGACCTTGATTTTGCATATTCCTTATGGTCCTTGGTGTTTTCAACCCTACATTTAAAATTTCTAGTAACACTATTCTCTATTTCCTATGTTCTTGCCTTTTAAATGTTTCCCACCTTATCTGTTCTCTTTGCTGGTTTGGATTAAAGTGTTTAAAATCTCCAGCTCTGTCTTAATCAGTCCTTTGAAATAATGTTTTTACCTCTGTCATTTGGTTTATACAAGTTGGATCTAAATAGGAATTACCTTATTCCTACCCCCTCACCAGACTTTTTTGATTGGCTATAAATTCCTGGCCCTTTGTTGCCCTCTAGTGGCCCCATGATTTACTGCTTCATCAGTGATTAATCACTGTATGTTAGAGCAATTGTTGAGAGCAACAGTTTTAAAGGATATGTTAATGAGTGCATTTCATCTCTAACTGAATTCAGGCTCCTTTATAATAATAAGGTATGTGTTTAAAGAATGTACAGTTGTTTAAAGCGAGAAGTCAACATACAAGTTTTAGTCGGTAAACATTTACTGAACACTTAAGTTCCACACACAATCCTAAATACTAGGACCTAAATGGAAGAAAATATTGTCCAGTGTATTTCAAAACCAATTCTGCTATAACATTAAAAACAAAACAAAACACACACCCACATACAAATGTGACTTTCATGACTTACATGAAGAGATGTTCACATTGCTCTTTCTAATCCCAAGTGAATCTATGCCACTTTTTATAATGCTGCTCTGGTTAATTGTAATAAGACTAGAGGAGTCATATATAATGAGATAAACAACACAAGACTTATGGCAAACTAAGTTTTCTATAAGAAATATAAAATGAGCAAGTTCAGTTTTCTTTCTTTTTAAAAATCCTTACCCAAGGATATGTTTATTGATTTTAGATAAGAGAGGAAGCGGGAGAGGGAAAAACATCAATATGAGAGAGAAATATTGATTGGCTGCCTCCTGTCTGTGCCTCAACCTGGGATGGAACCCACATCCTTTTGGTGTACAGGATGACACTTTAATCAACTGAGCCACCTGGCCAGGGCAGCAAGTTCAATTTTCTGTAGTGAAAAGCATAGCAAATGTCACAGTAGTCTTTAGGTTAAGGGTTATGTAACAGTAAACTATTGCAGCTAAAATAGAATTTCATGTGAACATTTATGGCAAACTAAGAACCCAATTTTATGATTTGGCTGGAAAGAGCTTTTAGTCCAACTTAGCTAATTTTTATATTTTGTTGTCTTTTCAAAGCGTTTGTAATACTAGTACTTTATTTTTCTTAAAGATCCTTGACTACCTTTGGAATTTGTGGCCTCTGATTTCATCTTAATCAAGGTTGAATCAAGTGTCTGAAGTTTATAATTTGCTGTTTTTACACAGACATAACACTGATGGCTGAAGTTGCTGACCTTAAGGAGCTTACACCTTTGTAGGAGAGAGAGCTGATGAACATGGGCCCAGGGGAGCTGTGTTGGGGTGAAAGTCCAGCCATCTGCCTCCACCAAGTCAGTCAGATCTGATCAAACCCTGTGGATTTTCCCTGCCTCATCCTTAGTTCCTTCTATGTCCAAGGAGAATAATGAAAATACTACTTGATTTAACACCTGAGACAGTACAGGCAACAGCTGCTATTTCTTACCAGTATATACTTACCCTGGCTGGCTTCAATTGCCCTGAGTTCTAGAGGGATTGAAAGTGCTACTGGGTAGGTCACCTCCTCATGACATTCTTGAGGTCATGCAACCTCCTCCTAGGAACTCAGTGCTTAGAGCACTTTCTAGAAGGTCAGAAACTTTTAATGAGTTTCCCCCTGTGAATTTGGGAGAGGGAAGAGGAGGAGTCCACCCCAGCATATGCTGGACCCCCACCCTTCTATTCTTCCTCTCAAGGCTCCTTGAATGAAGGTTGACACTATGGGGCAGACCCATGTTTAGTGGGACCTGAAGCTTATATAGTGTATGTGTGTGCACATGCTCTAAAGAAAATAATACAAAATTAGAAATAAAAACTAGATGTGAAAGTGAATATTTATTTAGAATGAGAAAGAAGTTATAACAAATTATAAACTTTTAACCTAATAAATATTAGAAATGTCACAAAACCCCAGCAAAGTAACAAAACATGTTAACAATACATTTTCCCCTATGTTTGTGGCTTCATGCTCTTTGAGCACATCTTAACATGTAACAGATTTTGTAATTTCATTTTGTAAGAGATGAGAGGAGGGTAGTGGTACGGATTAGGAGTTGATGTCCTCTTTCCCTCCAGTTCAAATGTTGAAGCCTAATCTCCAATGAGCTGGTATTTAGAGATGGTGCTTTTGGGAGGTGGTTAGATCATGAGGTCAGAGCCCTCATGAATGGCATTAGTGCCCTTATAAAGAGGTCCTAGAGAGCTGCCGTGCCTTTCTGGCATGCGAGGTCTGTGAACAGGAAGCAGGCTCTCATCAGACACTCAGCCTCCAGAACAGGGAGGAGTAAATGCTTGCTGTTGAAGCCACTCAATTGATGGTATAGTAGCAAGAATGGATTAAGATAAATGTACCTTTCCTTTTAGCATGGTTTGATCAAAATTCTTTTTTTCTCTTAAATATATTTTATTTATTTTGCTATTACAGTTGTCCCAATTTTCTCCCCTTTGCCCCCCTCCATGCAGTACCCCTATTTTCTCCAGCAATGCCCCCTTTAGTTCATGTCCATGTGTCATGCATGTAAATTCTTTAGCTCCTCTATTTCCTTTATTCTTCTTAACATCCTCCTGTCTATTCTGTAACCACCAATGTGTACTTTTTTTTTCCCTTTCACATCCTGACAATTCACCATTTAATTACTGCCTTCTATCTGATCTTTTCTTTTTTAACTTCTCAGATTTTAGAAAAGTTGCTTTCAGCTTCATAATAACATTATTGGTAATGTCATTTAGAAATTTAGAATAAAAGTTGGGCAATCCTTGAACAAATTTCTTCATGATGAATTATGAAAGTTGGACGAATGTTCCAAAGTCTAGCTTCTGGACTAGACTCATTTCAAATTTAGTTTCTCCTTAACTATCCACATGTTTCCAGAGCTGGGTACAATAGGACATGCTCATATTGTTACCTAACAAAAGCAAGTTCGGCTGCCCATTGCCACAAAAGGCTAAACTCCTGAGACAGGTGCTGTTGCAAAAGGAAACAGATTTATTCAGGTGCTGCACAACCTGGGAGAAGGGGGCACCCCCATCTCAAAGACCATCTCAATCCTGCAGTTCTTATAGAGATAGGGAGGGGAGGGCTTCCTTCTTATGCCATTATCTTTCTACCGTTTGGCACACTTGGGGCCCTATCCATTCATGCCTGTAGCTTTTAGAGCACTTGGGCCCTACCTATTCATTTTTTAGCTTTCACTCACTTAGTGTAAGAACCTTCCCCTTTCGCCATCTTGGCCAATGGATGGAAACTCTCCTGGTGCTTCCAACCGACTGTTTTACAGTAACAATCTAGTTTAAAAAATAAAAATAAAAACAATCTCTGATTGGGCCTGTGGGTCATGACCCCAGATAAGTAGTCCAAATGGATGGTAGGAATATTCCTGGGAGACACTCTTACACCAGCACAGCTAACTACAGCTTAGTCCTGTGTGGAAGTAACTGTAAACCACGTAAATATATTACTAAATTCAAACCAACTTCTCTTTGGACAGATGCCCCATAATCCTGTATATAAGTCAACATAACTGGCAGGAGGACAGATAGGAAGGAGGGGAAGTCAGAGTGGAAAGAGACAGTGGTCTTAACCAATTGCAGCTTAAATATACAAAAACATGTGACCATGTAGCAAACCCATTATTAAGGCCCTTCCCCAGGCCTGGGTAGGGGTCTGTGCAGGTGAGTGGCCTAAAGTTTAAGATTCATTTGGTCCATGGTAAATATTCTGCTGCCCTTTGCTATCAGTGCGGAACACTACCTCTAACCAGGAAAGCTTTTTCATCAGCTCTTTAGTATGGGAAGAATTTCTCTCTTCCGATCTCCTTGAAATCATTTCACATCTGCTCCTCAACTGTGGCATTGAGCTCTCCTCTACCCTTTTACCCAACACTGCCTCTAATCCAACAACTCTTTTCAGGCTCATTTCACTGGGGTTCCCCTCTGAATTTTATACTGTTATGCATTTTCCTTCCTCAGAAATATTCTTTGGCTTCCATGACATAACCCCTGCCCCTCTTCATGTGAGGTTTGTTTTTCTGTCCCTAATTGTTGGCATTCCTCCAGGTTCCAGTTTTTCCCAACTTCTCAGTCTATACCCAGACCCAGAGTGTACGGCAGCTAGTACCCACGTGCTCTGGCTACCAAATAACCTGTAACCATCCATTACTGGCTGTCTTCTTCACTGAACTGTAGACTTTTTGAGGCAGGGAACATATATTATTCACTTTTACATCCCTAATACCTAGCATGTGCTTAAAAAATATCTGAATGAATGAATAAATTAGTGAGTTCTTGATAGCAAGACTCCAGTTACATTTTAAGTTAGAATGTTCTTCACAGATAGTACTTCACAGGGCATATGGGAGACAACTGATTGATGTTTCTCAACGTTTCTGTCTCTCGCCCTCAAAAACCCATAAACATACCTTCATGTGAGGATGAAAATGTTTTTAAATGGATAAAAATAATACAGTTTAGGCAATATTACACAAACAAGTCAGGTTGTCTGACTTTGTTCCTTTATGGTTGACTATTAGGGAGACAAGTGACATTATCTACCATGATTGGGTGCTAAATAGAATAAAAATTTAAGGATAGGTGAAGAAGGGAAAATTCTCAAGTCTCAGCATTGTCTACAGTATAGTTTATTAGTCAGAGAAACATGATTGGTTCTTTATGCTAAAGTTATGCAAGTGATTGTCAAATTTCCACATCATTTGTGTATCAATATTATTTTCATTTAATTGGCATTGCAAACAAAAAATCAAATTTTGGGTAGTAATTTAATTTTATTATTTGCCGTGAACTGAGCTTAATGTATTTTAATTTTATTTTTTAAATATTTATTTATTTAAAATATTTTATTTGTTATTTTCAGAGAGAAGGGCAGGGAGGGAGGAAGAAAGGGAGAGAAGCATCAACGTATGGTTGCTTTTTACCTGCCCCCAGCTACAGACCTGGCTGAGGACCGGACTTGCAACCTGGTTATGTGCCCTGACTAGGGAATCGAACCAGTGACCGTTGGGTTTGCAGGTTGGCACCTATCCACTGAACTATCAGCCAGGGCTATTTTTATTTTAAAGTTCCGTTTTTTCCCCAAGTTTTTCCTTCTGTGGGATAATAATAGCATGGCATGCTAATCGCACTCCTGATGGTCTAATTCTTTTCACTGTCATTTTTGGCAGTAAAATTCTGAGTCTGGCAGGCTTTCACACTGACACAATCATGCTAAATTAGCTGAGAAGAATCTCAGAATACTAGAATAAATTCAGAAATAATAAATGCAAAAATGTTATCAGGGGTCATATAGGACATTTAAGAATTCTGGTTGGCTTATGCATCCTCTCCAGGGAAAGCTTGATGACCTCACCCTCCCCGGCTCCCAGCAATGCTTTCCTCTGTGGCTTTACTACCAGGCACATTCTCCTCGTGTAGTAGCAGAATGGCGGCTGGCAACTCCAGGCTTACAGCTAAGCTCCCTCAGAGTAAGTGGCTTTCTCCTATGCAATGGATAAAGAAAAAATTCTGGGATTCAGTCAGTCATGAAGCTGACTTGGTTTGCTTCCTGCTTGAGCATTTAATGTTCATTTTTCCTTTGGTGGTTTGGAAACATCTGAGTAGTTGTGACTGGAAAGTCCAAGGTCAATGTACCTAACCTTCTCACTTTGAGCCTCTCTGAATTCTAGCTTAGGCCAAAAATGACCCTAGAATTGTCTGTTTTTTTGGGGGTTTTTTTTTTGGCTATAGGTGTAGTTCTAAAAGGTAGGTGGTGGGACAGAGGGCACAGATGACTTAGATGAGACAGTGGTGTCGCCACACGATGTCAATTTATTTATTGACTATTATTTACTAATAGTGATTATGTGATTATTAAAGTGTTTATGGTTTTCATTAACATTTTCTATTTTTATGACCAAGTGTTGATCAGTTTGTATCAGCCTGCTGAGCCTGGGGACTGGTTTAACTTCTGAAATGACACCATATAGGCATGTAACAAGTGTCAAGAGTGTCTGCTGCAGGGGTTCCATTCCCAGGGACCCTTACTACGGGGACATTCCTCTCTAACATTTCCTTTCTCTGCGCATCCTCTGGTTAGCTGTGATAGAATATCATAGGAAAGGGCTAGGGTTTTAGATTTAGAGATCTGGGTTTGAGTTTTGGCTTGGCATTTACAAGCAGTGCTATCTTAGCCTCTCTGAGCTATTGTTTATTACTATGAAATAAAGGTTTTAGTGCCTGCCTCATAGTATGCTATTAAAGGGCATGAAACTTAAAACTTAGTCTGCAAAATATCTTTTTTGGGGGAGGCGGGAATAGCTACAACATCTATTAACTCAAATTGACCTTAAATGAACAAAAAGAAAATCCTCCTGCTTTTTTTTGGTTTGTTTGTTTTACCTGCACTGATGATAAACCACAGCTCTCCAATTCCGCACTTGGCCTGTTAAAATTTTGTATCTAACCACTGGCCTTCACACCAATGCGTATGACATTCTGCTTTGTTGTTTGTAGACAAACCCATTTTATCTGCCCAGTCTTTTTGACTCTCTTCTTGGATGTGCACTATGGGACTAAGAATCTGCCCATTGGATGAGCAGCCCAGTCATGTTGTCACTCAAGACATTAAAAGAGCCCAGTATAATGGGGGCAAAATGGGACAAATGTCATACAACAACAATGGAAAAAAAAAAGGAAAAGAAAAGAACCCAGCCTAGATGCCTTTTGGCTGGTATTAGCTGACTAACCAACCTGAACTCTGTTCATTGAGCCAGTTATGTATGCTCCTAATTGTTCTAATTCTCCTGGATTAGATGACCTGGATGTCATGAAAGACTTTTTCAAGTACTTTGTTAAAACTCATAGCCTATATGTGATCTAAAATATTATAATTTTATCAAAAAAAGAAAATGAAAGTTCTTGCCAGTTTTAGATACTCAGCTGTCTCTTGGGCAGAAGACCCAAGAGGCAGGCCCTTTATTACTTGTGAATGAAATGATTGCTAATGTGCAAGAGTTTCTGTTAGCTCACATTTTTGCTAACACTTGGCATTATCAGAAGTATTTTTTGCCAATTTTCTGAGTGTGAAATGGTATCTTATTATTGCTATAATTAGAAATCCCTTATTACTGAGGTTGAGCATGCTTTCATATTCATGGACAGTTTGGGTTCTTCTTTCCTATGGTTTTCTTTGTGTATTTTTTAATCATTTTTATGAAATTTGATTAAAAAATTTAATGATATATCTTGGAGATCTTTCTAACATGCATGTATAGAGTATTTGCATATATTTTTTAAGTAATTGCATAATGTCCCAGTTTAAGGATAGAGTAGGAGTTATTTAATCACATTCTTCTGATATTTTGAATATTTCCCATCTTCTTACTGCAAATACTGCTTTACTTGATATAATTTGGTTAGTGTATTCACAAATAGATACCATTCTATGAGAGAAATTGGTAATCAAAAGTATATGGATTTTATATTTCAATGAATATTGTTAAACAATTTTCTAAAAATGTTGCAATAATTTATATCTTTCCCCCAACAAATCTCTCTTCTGTTGCAATCAGGAAAGTGCTCTGTGCTCCTTAGCTGCTGTTTGCACAAGCCCTATGACATTTTCATCACTTCTGTCTCTCTCTTTCCCGTCACCTGAGTACTCTCCAGGGTGAGATTACCCTCTTACCTCTAGCTTTCCACATCACTCAGGGGGAGATGGTATTTTCATTTAGCAAGTATTAGTCTCCCTTTGTTCCTACCCACACTCATCCCACACACCTTCATGGGAAGAAAGAATGAAAGGATGGGCAAAAGTAGCCTTAAATTCCCAATCATCATTACCTAAAAGATAGATCATAAATAAGGGTATAAAATAACAATAATAAGAAAACAAATAATACAAAAAATAATAGAATAATTAATAAATAAATAACACAAGAATAAACTGTATCATATACTCATAACTGTAAACCTACTTTTGACCACCCCTATTTTCATATTCCCCTGATATGGGTTGGGCATGTGACTTGCTTTGGACAATGGAATATGAGTGAATGAGACACAAACAAGTTTTTTTGTTTTTTAAGATTTTAAAATTATTTTTAGAGAGAAGGGAAGGGAGAGAAGCAGAGAGGGAGAGAGAGATCAAAGTATGGTGGCCTTTCACCTGCCTCCAGCTACAGACCTGGCTTGCAACCTGGTCATGTGGCCTGATTGGGCAATCGAACCAGAGACCTTTGGGTTTGCCAGCTGGTGCCTTATCCACTGTGCCACCAGCCAGGGCGGAATTTTTGTTTTTTATTGAAATATAATTGACATATAGCATTGTGTATATTTAAGGTATACAACAATTATTTGATAACACTTGTATTTTGCAGCATAATTACCACTATAGCATGAGGAAATACCTCAATCATATGACATAATTTTCATTTCTCTTTTCATGGTGAGAACAGTTAAGATCTAGATCCAGCCCTGATTGGCATGGCTCAGTTGGTTGAGCATCATCCTGCAAAGCAAAGTGTTCCTGGTTTGATTCCTGGTCAGGTCACTTGTCTGAGTTGTGGGCTTGGTCCCTGGGGGGCCTGTGTGAGAGGTCACATATCGATGTTTTTCTCCTCTCCTTTTCTCTCCCTTTCCCTCTCTCTAAAATTAATAAATAAAATCTTTAAAAATCAAAATTGAAAGTTCTAGGTCTAAAACATAGATTTTGGTGCATAGAAAAATCTGAAACTACATAACAGAGAGTTAATAATAATTACTTCTGGGTAGTTGGATTTATAAGTTTTTCAACTGTATTTTATTTTTGCTTATTTGTATTTTTTAGCTTTACAAATACTACATACACACATGTATTCCTTTAGGATAAAAGCTAATAGATTTCAAATTTAGAAAACTCTATATTAAAAAAGATCTAGCCTCTTAGCAAATTTCAAGTTTATCAGTGTTAACTGTCACCACCATACTGCGCATTAGATCACCAGTACTTATTTATCTACTAATTGCAAGTTTATACCTTAAATATCTCCCCAATTCCTCTACCCCCCTGGTACTACCATTCTATCATCTGTTCTATGGGTTTTGTTTTTTAAGATTCTGTACATAAATGAACCTTTCATATTGTTTTTTCTCAACCTGATTTATTTCACTTGGCATAATGCCCTCAAGGTTCATTCACGTCACAAGTGGCAGGATAGCCTTATTTCTCCTGGCTAAATAATATTCCATCATGTATATTTTGCCTCTTCTTTATCCATTTATCTATTGATGGATACTTAGGTCATTTCAATATCTTGGCTATTGTAGATAATGCAGCAATGAACATGGGTTGCAGATATCTTTTTTGATGTATTCTACTTTCATTTCCTTTGGCTATATACCTGAAAGTGGGTTGCTGAATCTATTTTTAATTTTTTGATGAACCACCATACTGTTTTCCATAGTGCTTGAACCAACTTACATTCCTACAAATATTGCACAAGTTTGCTTTTCTCTACATGTTTGCCAACATGTGTTATATTGTCTTTTTTTTTTTTAAAGGTTTTATTATTATTTTTAGAGAGAAGGGAAGGGAGGCAGGCAGAGAGGGAGAGAAACATCAATGTATGGTTGCATTTCACCTGCCTCCAGCCACAGACCTGAGTGGAGACCTGGCTTGCAACCTGGTTATGTGCCCTGGCTAGGAACCAAACCAGTGACCCCCAGGGTTCGCAGGACAGCACCCCATCCACTGTGCCACCACCCAGGGGTCATTTTTATTCTTTTTCTGAGGAAATTTCATAGTTTTCCACATTATGCATTCCCACCAATAACGCACTAGGATTCCTTTAATAGCTCTTTCATAGCTAGAGATGTTGAACATTCTTTCATATGTCTTTCATATGCCTGTGGGCTCTTTGTATGTCCTCCTCAGAGAAGTGTTTGTTCAGATCCTTTGCCCAAACCCTTGTCTAAGGTAACATTGGCAAATGTGTTTTCCCATACAGTTAAATGATTGGTAGAATTCACAATGAAGTCATTTGGTGTCCTGGGCTTTTTATTGTTGGGAAGTTTTTGATTACTGATTCAATCTCCCTATTCATTATTGGTTTGTTTGGATTTTCTGTTTCTTTCTGATTCTGATCTATTGATTGTGTTTCTAGAAATTGACCCGTTTCTTCTAGATTGTCCAATTTATTGGCATATGATTATTTATAGTCTTATGATTATATCTTTGTATCAGTTATAATGCCCCTTCCTTCATTTCTTATTTTATTTATTCGAGTCTTTCTTCTTTTATTTTTCTCAATTAGTCAGGCTAAAGGGTTATTAATTTTATCCATCTTTTTCTCCTAAAAAAAAAAAAAAGCCAGTTTTGTTGATCTTTTCTATTGTTTCTATTTATTTTTGCTCTTATCTTTGTTTTTACATCCCTTCTACTAACTTTTAGCTTAGTTTATTTTTATTTTTCTGGTTCCTTGTAGTGTAAAGTTAGGTTGAGATCTTTGTATTTTTTAATGTATGCATTTTTTGCTGTAAACTTTCTGCCTCAGAACTGCTTTTGGTTTCTGCTCAACCTCTGAGAGCATAATGGGGGTTCCTTTTAGGTTACAACAATCTTTGAAAAAAAATCTGACTCCTTTTAGGGTTCTTTCTTTATCTTTGATTTTTGACAGTTTTCATTGTAAGTGTTGTATAGCTCTTTTTGCACTGAGATAATAGGATGATCTATTATTAGCTTGGTGAACTTGTTTGTCCAAGTCTCTTCTAAGGTTTGCAAAGTTTTTAGCTTTTATTTCTTTAAATAAATGTTCTTCCCCCTTCTTCCTCTCTTATCCTCCAGGAGCACCAGTTATTCTAATATTTGTATGTTTTGTGGAGTATTATAAGTCATGCAGGCTTTTGGGGCTCTTTTTCATTTTTTTTCTTTGTTTTCCTCTGATTGGGTTATTTCAAAGTTCCTATCAATTAGCCTATTTATTCTATCTTCCTTTTGGTCTGCTCTTCAGGGTACACCTCTATTGTGTTTGTTTTTTTTTTTATTCATTGACTCCTTCAGCTCCTCAAATCTTTACCAGTTACCATCAGGTGAGATAAACTGTTCATTGGTCCTGTTATATCTGGAGTTTCTTTTTTATATTATATATATTAAAAGTTTAATAGAATGTTCTCACCTTTATTTAACACAGTATTTATAAAGTTCTTATATTTTCTTACCATAATGCTTCTATGTGTCTTCACTTTTATGAAAATAAATTTTACTTCTCCTGATTTTTTTTCTCTTAAATGTTCATGGGAAGTTGTATTCTAGTTCCTGCAAGTATATAAAGTCTTATTATTACTATAAGAAATATAGTAATATAGTAATGTTTGTGTTCTTTACCCTCCTCAGTACATTTTATGAGTATCTATCTTTCTAAAACTGGGTTCTAGGAGGTTGTGATATGAATGGGTCTTGGTTGCAAGCAATTTTAATCTTTATCACAAACTAAAATTATATAGAAATAACTTGGAAATGTCAGGGATAAACACAATGAGTATTCAAGACTCTATTTACCCCTGTTTAAGTTATTTTGTTTTAATTGAATTTATTGGGTGATGTTGGTTCACAAAACCTGTACAGCCTGTACAGCTTTCAAGTATACAACTTAATCAAACACAGTCTGCATGCTGCATCATGTGCCCATTGCTCCAAGCAACGTCTCTCTTTATCTGGGGTTTTCTTCAATCTTGTATGGATATACCTGCTCCCCACTCTTGCTTTCTCTTGCAGCAGAATTCTTGAGCTTGTATCTTCTCTTGTTCTTACAACTCATTGGTTTGACTGCTGGATACCTCTTTTGTTTTCTGTAAGGTGGCACTTCAGCTCAAGTTTGTGGGTTCTCCCTTGCCCACAGACTTTGGTCTCTTTTTCTGAGAGCACTATGTTTACTGGACTCACTCTTGCTGCCTCACTTGGAACATACTCAAGGAGCCAACTGCACAGGTGGGTGTGGGTGGGTTCAGTGCCTCTTATGTTGGGTGTGTCTGTGAGCCAGTGGGCAGGTCCTTGGGTGAGATTCTTTTAGAGGCTTGTGGGCAAGTTTCCTGGTGAAAGTCCTGAGGACGATCAGCAGGAACCACATCTTTTTTTTTTTTTTTTAATTTTATTGTTGTTGTATTACATCCATCCCCTTTTTGCTCCCCTCTGTCCCCCTCCCCACCCCCACCCCCATTCCTCCCAAAGTAGGAACCACATCTTTATAATGCCCTTTGCTATTCTTATCTGCCTCTTTCCTGATCTCCCCCCGCTCCCAGTGCTTCCAAAATTGTGTGTGTGTGTATGTACTTCCCTCCCTGCATTAGTGTGTTAAAATTTACTTGGGAAGGCTAGATTTTTATCAAGTCTGTCTTCTCCAGGGGTTTTTGTTCAAGTCAGCACTTGACAGGTTTTCCCCAACCACAGCCAAAAGGGATTTGGGCAGGTTCACTGGCTCCTGTGGGTTTTACAGCCTGTACTGAGGTCTGTTTACTTCACACTAGATGCACAGTAATTTCATCATATTGCTAAGTAAAACTCCTCCAGTATCCCTTGGCATATGGTGCTGGATCCCATAAATCCTGCTTAGGCTACTCCCTTCATAGATGGATACCTGGTTGGTTGTTTAAAAAAGGGGACAAAAGTGGGGGGCATCTTATGCTGCCATGATACTGGTATCACTTCCTGGGGAGAGGTTTAAATGTGCTTGCCTGGGTTAGCTTGACCTCTTGCCCCTGCCCTACTCCACAAGGAGAGCGTGTCCCAAGAACTTTTGGTTTTGGAATGAGAGTCATAGGGAGGTGTTAGTTCTCAGAATGTTAGGTAAAATTCACCTGTGAAGCCATCTGGTCCAGGGCTGTGTTTCTTGGGAGGGTTTTGATCACTGCTTTAGTTTCTTTAAGTGTAATCTGTCGATTCAGATTCTCTGATTCTTTCTGATTTAGTTTTGGAAGATAGTATACTTCTAAGAATTTATCAGTTTCATCCAATTTATCCAGTTTGTTGACATCTAATTGTTCATAATATCTTCTTATAGCACTTTGTGTTTATTTGGTGTCAGTCATTATTTCTCCTCTTTCATTTCTGATTTGATTTATTTGCGTCCTTCCTCCTTTTTTCTTCATGAGTTTCAATAAAGGTTTGTCAATTTTGTTTATCTTTTCAAAGCACCAACTCTTGGATTCATTGGTCTTTTGCATTTTTTAGACTCTTTCATTTATTCCTTCTTGATCTTTATTATTTCCTTTCTTCTACTCTCTTTGGGCTTTGTTGTTTATTCAAGGTCCTTTAAGTATAAAGTTTGATTGCTTATTTGAGCTTTTAATTTTTTTCTTGAGAAGGACCTATAATGCTGTGATTTTTCCTCTTAGGACTACTTTCCCTGTGTTCCACAGATTTTGGGTTGTTGTGTTTTATTATAATTTGTTTTCAGGTATCTTGATTTCTTCCTTGATGTCATTATTGACCTGTATTTTGTTTAATAACATATTACTTAGTTTCCATGTCTTTACATATTTTTCAGTTTTCTTACTGTGATTGATTTCTAGTTTCATACTATCATAGTCAGAGAAGATGCTTGATATGATTTAGATCTTAAATTTATTGACTTGTTTTGTGTCCTAACATGTTATCTATCCTAGAAAATGTTTCATGTACACTTGAAAATTATGTATATTCTGCTGCTTTGGGGCGAAATATTCTGAAGATATCCATTAAATCCATTAGATCTAGTGTTTTGTTTAAGGACACTGTCTCCTTGTTGATTTTCTGTCTGGGAGATCTATCCATTGAAGTAAATGGGAGGTTAAAAATCCTATACTATGACTGTATTTCAGTTGATCTCTTCCTTTATGTCTATCAAGACTTGCTTTACATATTTTACATGCTCTTATGTTGGTTGCAAAAATGTTTACTAGGATTATATCCTCTTGTTCTTTATTATTACATAGGGTCCTTGGTTTTAAATTCTATTTTATCAGTTATCAGTATTGTTACTCCAGGTTTTTTCCTTTTAAATTAACATGAAGTATCTTTTTCCATTTTTTTACTTTCAATCTTTTTTTGATCTGAGGTAGAGCTCTTTGAGAGAGCATATATATATATATGTATTTTGTTGTCTTTTGCTTTTTATTTATTTATTTATTTATTTTTGTTCTTTCCTTGGGTTAACCTGCTTTGCTTCCTTGCCTTAGTTGAGCACCCTTCTGTGATAGGAGATTTGTAGAGTTCAATGTTGCCGTCTCCCAGATTTTCTCCACTTGCTGTTCTTGGTGTGTCCTTTATTTGGGCTGTCTGCTTGTATTCTGGACCTGTGGGCTTTTAGCAGAAAAAACAAAAAACAAAACAAAAGGAAAAAAGAAATAAAAATGATAAAAATAATAAGAAGAAAGGGTTTAGATGGCTGTTCACCCTTAATAATCCTTGACTGGTCCAGATGGAGCCTGAGGGCTGCCCACCAGCCGCTGCGCCTCCCCAGACCACCGCCACCAGCGGGCCCCAGAAGCCCATGCAGCTGCTCGAGGGCGCTGGGTCTGTATTTTGTTATCTTATTCATTCATCTACCCTATGTCTTTGTTTAGAGCATTTAAGACATTTACATTTAAGGTGATTATTGATAGAAATGTATTTATTGCCATTTTATTTTTAAACTATTTTCCTCTTTCCATTTTCTTCTTCTTAAATCAATCCCATTAACATTTGTTGCAATACTGGTTTGGTGTTAACAAGTTTTTTAGCTTTTTATTTTCTGGGTAGCTCTTTATTTCTCCTTCAATTTCAAATGATAGTCTTGCTGGGTAAAGTAGCCTTGGCTGCAGGCAGGCACCTTGCTTTTTATCACCTTGAATATTCCTTGCCAATTTCTTCTTGCCTGAAATGTTTCTGTTGAGAAATCAGATGACAGTCTAATTAGAGCTGCATTATAGGTAACTAACTGCTTTTCTCTTGTGGCTTTTAGGATTCTCTAAAAGCATTGGCATTTTAATTATAATGTGCCTTGGTGCAGGCCTCTTTGGGTCCATCTTCTTTAGGACCCTCTGTGCTTCCTGGACTTCACCAGATGGAGGAACTTTTCAGTCATTATTTATTCAGATAGGTTTTTGCTTATACTTTTCTCCTTCTTGTATTCCCATGATGAAAACGTTGTTATGCTTCATGTTGTCCCAAAGGTTTCTGAAGGGCAGGCCCCTTGAAGTACAGGCTTCCACCATGAAGTAAGTGTTCTAAGAACCCACTTGTATCAGAGTACCAACTGGTGTGTTGTGAGACACTAAATTCAGGTTCAGTGAATTTTTCTCAAAACTCAACACATTTGCTCATTTCATGATGAGTGATATTTGAGCACACCTGACCACAATATGCTGAGTGTTCAGCAGTTTTTGATAAAAAATGTCATGATCCAGTACTCTAATACCCTATTACCTGATATTTCCCTGACAACTTTATTTTCTTTTCCCAGATGAAAAAAGTTATCAAAGGGAAAGATTTTGCTGATGTGGAAAAGGTGAAACAAAAAATAGTGAAGCCTAAAAGGCATAAAAATCAATGAGTTCAAAACTGTTTTGAGCAGTGGAAATAAAAATCTCAATAGGTGTATTGCATGAAATGATAGTACTTGGAAGAGGACTGAAGTTTAAACATGTAAGAATAAATACATACTTTTTAATAAATATATTCCATTTTTGGAGAATGTATGTGTGTGTGTGTGTGTGTGTGTGTGTGTATGTGTGTATCTCCAGCTATGTAATATGAAGAATAGACATTTATTGAAAAGTATACAAGATACAAAAGACATTGTACATAGGGCAAATGATGCCTCAGACCTTTTCAAAGTAGGCACCTTGGGACCTCACACAGGTCTCCCAATCTCCATCAGCTGTCCTGTCATATTTTCCTGAATCTCATCAATAGTCTGAAATCTCTTTCCTTTCATAGGTGATTTAGTTTTGGGAAAAGCCAGAAGTTGCAGGGCGCCAAATCTAGGCTGTAGGGGGGCCGAGTGACCTAATTTCCATGGAGGAATGTTCAGGATTAACACAAAATTTGATGCAGATTTGTTGCTCTACTCACTTAGTTTTTTTGAATTCAACAGCCACACAGTACACATGCTCACTCAACTACATTTATCACCCCCACTGACTAGTAGTACAATGCAGTTGTCACTGTTCACACATGTGCATTCCAATCCATTTGCCTTTGCTGCCAGGTTATTGCAATTTTGTGCAAACCATTCTTGTTATATTAACAATGGTTAGACATTTCCCATACAGAATATGTCTACACACACACACACACACACACACACATATATATATATATATATATTTCATTCTCCACCCCCTCCCTTTCCCGCATCTTTCTCTGTGTGCCTGTTTACGTTCCTTTCTCTTTGCCTTTGTTCTGTATACTTCTTTGTGTCTCTTTTTTCTTTCTTTTGCTGTCTGTCTAACTTGGCTCCTCACCCCTCACTTTGCAACTCCATGGGCACACTAATTTCTAGTTCAGACAGCACTGTCGTTTTCTTACTTGTGTTACTTGCAAAGTGAACTCCTACCCAAGAAATAAGCTGGGGCAGCATAGTAAGGAGTTAAAGCAATGTTTCAAAATTGGCTGAATTTGAGATCCTTTAAGAAATTTATTCTTTTTATATGAAATCTCCAGCCTACTTTCAGAGATTCTAATTTTGTTGGTCTGGAGAGGGGTGTAATGTACAAATAGATATCTATTTTAAAATTTTCCTAAGGGATTCCAGCACACTCTCAGGGTTGGCAATCTGCATTAGCACTGAATCAGGCTAAACGCTTCCCAGTGCAGGCAGCTTGCTTGGGTGATTGGACAAGCTCAGCCTCAGATAATAACTTTCAACAACCACCCAACTTAACACAAGTCTGCATGAGGGGCTTATATGGAGTAGAAACAACAGCAAAGAATGTCTGCAGGACCCTATACTCTATCTCAAATAGCAAAGGAAAGATGAGGTTCAGTTCAGCGTAAGTGTGGCTGCAGTGCAGAAAATAGACACAGGGGGGCAGTGTTGCCCCACTTGGCTTAGAACCCCCAGTGCAAACTGAGGGCCTGGCCGGCTCATCAACCTCTCTCACTGGTAGTCCCTGTCCTGCAAAACCTGGCCCTCAAAGGATTCAAGTTCTTACAACACTTATTTAAGATGAATTATGTCATGTCAAATGCTGTCCTGGGTTATTTCATTTAATCTTTCTAGCAATTCAAAAGTAAGCTTATTGTTTCCATTCTACGAAAGAGGAAGCTGCAGTTTAGGGAAGTTAATTAATTTCCTCATGGGTGGGAAAGCCCGGATCTACACAAACCTATCTGACTCCAAGTCAAGTGTTCTTTGCATTCAAAACTGCTACTTTACCCAGGTAACATTTAATTGATTCTGAACTTATTTATAGATGCTAATTTACCAATTAGTTTACTTATGTATGCTGATTCTTTCTTTTTGTCCTCTTTTTTTTTTCTTTTTTTTTTTTTAAATTAAACACAGGCATCAATAAGAATAACTGAGTTAGCTAAGACGTCTTAAAGCCTATGGTCTGTTTGTAATTAACAGGTGACCAAAGAAATAAAGAATGGATACCTGATGGTGAAATAGTAGCCATGGGTTGCCTATTCCACACAGCTATGCCAGATGCCAGTCACACTGAGATTCCACAGACATACTGCAAGATTTTATTTGGCTAACATGGTATTATTTCAAGATAAAAATCTCAATAGTTTTAGATGGGACATTTGTCCCGTAGTTTATCCCACTCCCCACTATTCTGTTTTCTTTCCCTCTTTATTCTTTTTCCTTTTTTTTTTTTATGAACTAAAAAGAAATTTATTTATAGAGGGAAAGAGGATGCAAGTAATATAAAAATCAAAAGCCAATCTGGCTTTCCTTGGCTTTTCTTTCTCTTGTCAAATGGGAGTGGGATATTATTTGTACATTTTCTAAGGGTCCCAATCTGCTCATGAAATCCACCTACAGCGGGAAGCTGTGGGGCAGATTCCTTAAGCGACCCATTGGGAGAATCAGGGAGGAGGCAGCTGCTCATCTGCCTGCTTCCTTCCCTTCTGCTTCATGGGCACCATGACGCGGGCATCGCACCCACGGGGAGCTCAGCAATCAGCGAAAAGAAGCTCTGGAAGCCCACTCCGCCACCTCGGCACTGGTCCAGGTCCTTCGTGATTTTGTCTATGGACAGAGGGCCTTTTTGATTTTCCAGAAATCCAGGGAACTCCTTTTCCATGAGTGCCCTCAGGTCCTCCTTTGTTCGGTAGCCTTTATCCCCAGCAAATTTGTAAAATGTGAACATCATGGTTTCCATAGTGTGTTCCATGTGAGATGGCGTTTTGGTGAGGTCTTGTCTGGAGGCGCAGCAGGATCGCTAGGCCCATATCTTTATTCTTTACTCATCTTTGCTACCTGCCTGGCTTCTCTGCTGATGGCAGCACCAGGCCAATGGGCCCTGGGAATACTATTGTGGTATGAGACTTGCCTTTAAACTTTGAACCCCCTTCCCTTGTTCGCCTTCCTTCTAGGGGTCATCACTGTCATCTCACTTTCTGTCGTTTGTAGCTAGTAGCTCCTACACTTGTGATGGGTGCACCTGTGGGTCCACTCTGTTGCTTCTAGCACCCAGACCTGCCCTGGGCATGTCAGGACTAAATTTAGCTGCAGTTGCTTCATCAGGTATTTGGGTATTTTCAGTGCTAGGAACATCAGATGGCTGAGCTGGAAGTTGTGAGGGCTGCTGGCCAGGTCACACCCCGTATTTTGAATTGAAATTAGCCTCCAGCTCTTTCCAAGGGCTGTTTCCTCCCCCTTTCTTCCGAATTGTAGCTCAGGAGACTGAAGAAGACAACACAGGACAGACTCTGGGGACCTTTTGAATTTGCTCACTCATTTATTTCTCCCTTTCTCCCTTTCTCCCTTTATGGCATGTGACTGCTGGAAGACCGTGGGCTGGATACCACACACTCCAGCTAAGCACAAGGGTGATCCACAGGGCCAGGGCCACTTCCTGATTGGCGGTCAAAAGGACATGGTCTGCGTTGCACAATGATGGGCTGCCTGCTGCCTGTTCTCTCCTGGCCTGAGTCATGGTTCAGGGAGTCACCAGCCTTGTTTTGAACTCCAGCATTCTTCGTGTGTCATCCAGTGTCCTTTCCTACCCTAAGTATTTGTCAACAGGGCTATGTACCCGAAAGACTTGGCGCCTAGCCCTCTGAAAGTATCTAGCCAGGATGTGCTGTGGGGTTGGCAGTGGCTCTGGCCAAGAGAACAGATGCATGTGCAGAGTCACAGGCTTTCAGTGGCAGTTACAAAGAAGAAGAAAATGAGCCCAGAGATGGAGCCGCGGCATTGACTGGGTGGGGAGGAGGGGACAGGAACAGAGAGGGAGGATGCAGGAGGGGCCTGCCCACACATGGGAACCACCCCTGGCTATTCTCCACTGAGGCTCTTGAATCCAACTGAAATGGGGTTCTCCCTTTCTCCCTAACTCCTTGTTCAAGGCAGGAGAGATTCTCTTGGCTGCTGTGTCCTGTGCCTGGCACTCAGGCTGCTCAGTAGGTGCCACTGGATGGCACCTGTAGACCACAGCTCTCACACTGGAAGGCAATTGGGCTTCTGTTACACGGGGTAAACTGCCGCTCACAGACTGTTCATTTTATGTCTGGGTCCCTGGCTTCTACTCTGAATCAGGTCCTCAGTACCTTTCTATTTGTCATGCTAACATTGATAAGAACTAGTAATCAGGACTCTGCACCAGGCACATTGAAACATTTTGCATGTATTAACTCATTAAGACCTACCTATGAGGTACACAATGCTGTCACCCCAGTTTTACAGATGACGTGGGGACTTGGCAAGGTTAAGTGCCTTGCCCAAGGTCACACAGGATTTGGAGCTGGGTGTTCTAGCACCAGAGCTCTTAACCAAGGTGGATCCTGCTTCTCATGGTGCTTCATGGAGACTGCCTATTTCTTGTCCTCTTACATCAGATTGTGACTACTTGATGAAAGGGGGTTTAAAATTCTGATATTGTTACAGGGGGCATCTGGCCGGATCTCTGGGCAGAGGGGGGCATCCCTGAGGTGGGCTGGGAAGTGCCCTACGCAGCAGGTTTGAAACTGTAGCTGGCGTGAGACAAATTTCCATACCCCCAGGTGAGGGTAAACAAATGAGCATGACCCGTGACATAGCCAGAGGCAGCTTGCACAATGTATGCACAGGCTAAACAGGTCACACACACATGTGCTGTGGAGGTTAACATGGTGGCAGGAGGAGAGGCAGAGATGCGGCTGGCTGACAAATGTGCTGGATGCTAGCCTGGACTGCCTGGGAGGACTGGCTGGGAATTTGGCTCTTCTGCCAGGCATGGGAGTTTGGGCCAGCATTTTTAAGTGGAGGGCACATTGAGACACGCTTCTGGTTCCCCTCATGCACCTGTTTGTGGGCCTGAGTTCCCAGACCAGCAGGACCCTGGCGACTATGGTGTCTGCTGCATTCCTGGGCCCCTCCCTGTGTGAGAAGTGATAGTGGCATGGGTGACTGGTGCCACACGCGTGATCCTGCTAGGCGGGGTGCATGGACACGCTGGGGAGCCAGCAGCCAGAGGGAGGGGTCACAGGTGCTGGGCTAGTGGCCCGCCGCGGAGAAAAGGGCAGCGTGCGGCGATAGGACGCCTGTGCGCACAGATTCCAAAAGATGCCTGAAGCTGGACTGTGACTGGCGACCAGCTGAGCTGCCTGGACAATTGTGCTGCAGCCACCTGCGTTTCTCAAAGGATGGTATTTTATTTTAAAAGATTCTATTTATTATTTTTAGAGAGAGGGGAAGGGAGAGAGGCAGAGAGGGAGAGAGATATCAATGTCTGGTTGCCTTTCGCCTGCCTCCAGCTAAGGACCTGGCTTGCAACCTGGTCATGTGCCCTGGCTGGTTCTGTTTTGCTAGTTTGTTTTGTTCATTACTTTCCTGAATGAGGTGAGGTCATATACTATTTGTCTTTCGCTGACTGGCTTATTTCACTAAGCATAAAACTTTCCAGTTTCATCCATGCTGACGCAAAGGGTAGTAGTACCCTTTTCTTTCCGCTTCGTAATATTCCATTGCGTAAATGTACCATTTTTTGATGCAATCATCCACTGCAGGGCACTTAAGCTGTTTCCAGCACTTGGCTATTGTAAATAGCACTGCTATGCACTAGGGATGCATAGATTCTTCTGAATTGGTGTTTCAGGATTCTTTGGGTATAATCCTAGCAGTGAATCTCTGGATCAAAAGGCAGTTCCATTTTTAGTTTTTTTTTTTTTTTTTTAGGAAATTACATACTGTTTTCCATGGTATCTGTGCCAGTCTGCGTTCCTACCAACAATGCACTAGGATTCCCTTTTCTGCACATCCTTGCCAGCACTTGTTGTTTGTTGGTTTGTTAATGATGGCCATTCTGACAGGTGTGAGGTGGTATCACATTGTGGTTTTAATTTGCATCTCTGATGGCTAGCAATGGTGAACATTCTTTCATATGCCTATGGCTCCTTTGTAGGTCCTCCTTGGAGAAGTGTCTGTTCAGGTCCTTTGCCCATTTTTGAATTGGGCTGTCTGTCTCCTTGGTATTGAGTGGTACAAGTTCTTTACATATTTTGAAGATAAAACCCTTGTCTGAGGTGTCTTTGGCAAATATTTTCTCATACAGCTGGGTCCCTTTTCATTTTGCTGGTGTTTTCTTTAGCTGAGCATAAACTTTTTAGTTTGATATAGTCCCATTTGTTTAATTGATCATTTATTTCCCTTGCCCTGGGAGAAATACTGGTGAAAATATTATTGCATGGGATATCTGAAATTTTACTGCCTATGTTTTTCTCTAGGACTTTTATGGTGTCACAGCTCATGTTTCAGTCTTTTATCTGTCTTAAGTTTATTCTGGTGTATGATGTAAATTAGTGGTCTAGTTTCGTTATTTTGCATGTCCATGACCAGTTCTCCTAACACCACTTATTGAAGAGATGATTTTCACTTCATTTTATGCTCCTTTCCCTTTTGTTGAATACTAATTAACCATAGAGACCTGGGTTTGATCTACATGTCTATTCTTCTGCTTGTGCCAGACTGTTTTGATTATAGTGGCCTTGTAATATAGTTTGACATCCAGTATTGTGATTCTTTGTACTACTCCTACTTTGTTTTTCTTTCTCAAGATTGCTGTGGCCATTCATGGCCATTTTTGGCTTTATATAAATTTTTGAAGTTTTTGTTTTAGATCTGTGAAATATGTCATTGGTATTATAGTAGGGTTGCACTGAATCTATAAATTGCTTTGGGTAGTATGGACCTTTTAATGTTATTAAGTCTTCCTATCCATGAACATGGTATATGCTTCCATTTATTTATATCTTCCTTAGTTTCTTTGTTCAGTGTCCTGTAGTTTTCTGAGTACAGGTCTTTTACCTCCTTGATTAAGTTTATTCTGAGGTGCTTTTTATTTTTTTTGCTATAGTAAATAGGATTTGTTTTCTAGTTTCTTTCTCTTATGTTTCATTGTTGATGTATAAAAATGCCTCTGATTTCAGGACATTGACTCTGTATCCACTTACTTTGCCAAATTCAATTATTAGGTCAGTAGTTCTGTAACAGGACCCCTTTAGGGTCAGGCTCCTTAGTTTTAATGGGCCTGTTTTGCCCACCACCAGGAATGACTCTTAGTAACAGAGTTTGGTGAAAAGGAAAGGTATTTTGTTTATTTGAGGGGTACACAGATTTATATTAAAGGTGCAATTATGCAGTTAAATCCCACTCCCTTTAAAAACACCCAAAATATACTGTCCTGCCTCATTTGGCTAGCTTTCAAACAGACATGCAAAAGATACCATCTTTCAGAAACTCAACAGTTCACAACTTAGCATTCCAGTTATACATTTAAAGTTCCCAGCAGCTGTTATACCCAATTAGGGGAGGATCTTGCACATACTCCCCAACTCTTATACCACATGTTATTCTCTGTGTGCAAGCTGCATGTCTCCCTTTTCTCCCTTTTGTCGGGGGGTGGAGGGGGGCTAGGGGAGCTGGTGGGGGGGGCGGAGAGACACCATGTGTCTGCTACCCTATTTTAAACCATTATGGTGGCCTGTGACGCAGTGGTAGGGTGACCAGTCGTGGCCACTTGTGAAATTTCGTGCAGCCCTGTACATTCTTTCATCATCATTCTGTGGTCAAAAACCCCTTCCATCTTCTTGGGGAAAGAGGCTAGTCCAGCCATTTGCATAACAAAGTCACTAGCTATCCACCATAGATATGCAAAGTATCTCTCTTAGGAAAAAATGGCTGTGTTTAGTGTCCCATCCCCTATCCCCAAACTGCAGAGTGGGAGATTTTGGCTTTCTCCCACTCTGTAACAGTTCTTTGGTGGATTCTATAGGGTTATCAATGTACACTATCATGTCATCTGCAATTTGGATGCCTTTGATTCTTTTTTTCTTATCTGATTGCTGTGCTAGAACTTCCAAAACCTTGTTGAGTAGAAGTGGAGTGAGTGGATACCCTTGTCTTGTTTCTGATCTTAGAGGGAAAGCTTTTAGTTTTTGCGCACTGAGTATGATGTTGACTGAAGTTTCTCATATATATATATATATATATATATGTGGCCTTTATTATGTTGAGGTATGCTTCCTATATCCACTTTGCTAAGCATTTTTATCATAAATGGGTGCTGTGCTTTATCAAATGCTTTTTCAGTATCTATTGATATGATCATATGGTTTTTACCTTTTTGTTTATGTGGTGTATTATGTTTATTGATTTGCAAATATTGTACTATCCTTGCATCCCTGGGATGATTCCTACTTGATAGGATCCTTTGGTAGGACATAGGGGTCCTGACATTTTTGTTAAAAGCTGCTGAATACTCAGTGTGGTGTGGGCTGGTGCGCTCATCAGGAAACAGGCAAACACACTGAAAGAGTCTTAAAAAAAAAACCTTACTGAAGCCCAGTGCAGCCTCTCACAACACCACCAGCTAGTACACTAATGCAGACGGGTTTCTAGAACACTCACCTAGCAGAGGAAGCCTGTAATACAAGGGGCTGGCCCTCCAGAAGATTGCTTTTTTTTTTTTCTTTTTTGGCAGTTCCCCCTCTATTCAGCAGGTTTATAGTAGCGGTCTTTTCTTTGTCTTCCATAGGTGGTACTGAAGCACATTTAAAAAATTTCTCTCACCTGTACTGCTGGGGCTTCCACGATCTCTGTGGGGTGTTGTCATCTCAGTTGAAAATGCTCTGTATTCTCTGTGGAGGTGGGCATTCCCTTTATGACTTAGTCACATCAGTCTCAGTGCACCACTTCCATGGATTAGAAGTGCCCGTCTCCTGTGCATTCCCTGTGCTCCGTGAGGTGACTCAGCTGCCTTTACCATCTGCGTTGGGAGGGTTGGAGTGGGAAAGCAGGTTTGTTGAACTGTTATGCTTTTCCTAATGGTTTTAGCCATAATGAATGCAGACCCCTTTGGTCGGAAAGTTTTTTCAGACCTTTTGAAGACTACCAAGTGATAATTTTACTGCCGGGTGGTCCACAGGGGATAGAGTGGCTGGGGTTTAGCAGCTGTGAAATATTTTGCCAGGTGCTTGTGGACTCGGGAGTACTATGACTTTTCATACCGTTTCTCTGCTTCTGACCCTGGGCCCAGCCTCCTTGTGTACCAGCCACTCCGGCCCGATTTCTGTCTCTGCTGCTCCTGCCTGGTTGGCAGCTGCATCCCTGTCCTTTGCAGCTACCGTGTATGCTGGTGCCAAGGTGGGCAGGGGACTGCGTGCTGCTTCTGTCTCTGTCCTTCTGCCTCCCTGTCCTTTCTCCACTGTTCACTCAGATATGCCTGTCTTCAGATGTGTCAATGTGGGATGTCTCAGATATGGTCATGTGTTGATCAGGAAATGTTTTTTTAACTTTTATTTATCAACTTTAGAGAGATGAGAGAGTGAGGGGGAGGGAGGGAGAAAGAGAGAGAGAGAGAAGGAAATTTTTTGTTGAACTATAGCTGTCTACCCTGTTTTAACTTTTTAACTTCAAGGGGAGAGAGACCTGGAGCTGTCCACCCTGTGTTAACTTTTTAACTTCAAGACTAGAGGTCTCTCATGCTACTGTGCTGCTAATATCACCGCCCTGATGTCCTATTATTAAAAATAGGATTAGATGTCCTGGCCAAGTAGTTCAGTTGGCTGGAGCATCACCCCATACACCAAAATGTTGCAGGTTTGATCCCCAGTCAGGACATGTATGGAAGGCAACCAGTTGATGTTTCTCTTTCACACTGATGCTTCTTTCTCTCTCTCTTCCTCCCTTCTTTTCTCTCTCCCTAAAAATCAATAAAACATATCCTTGGGTGAGGGAGGGTTAGGGAAGGAATTTGGGAAGGAGGCAGGTATTTGAAGAAAATAATTACATCTCCTTGTTAGCTTTCTCAGCTCTTTGCTAGTTCTTTTCGTTTTTCTCCATGTAGTATTTCAGATCTGGAGTCAACCTGATACCCTGTAGTAGTGTACCTGGAGAGTATAACTATAACAGTGGGGTGCCAGGATGGGCTAGTCGTTAAGGCTGTACCCTTTAGAGTATACTTTCTGGATTTGAATCCCAATTTGATCCCAAATAAAGTACTTAAGTAAACAGATGGCCAAAAAGTTATCTACTAAATGAGGGTTGGTAATGGCCCATGATTACAGCATAGAAAACTGCAAGGTTTTAATAACTTATGGATAAAATCTTGCCTTTGCTGATCTGAACCTATTTGGCAAGAAAATGACATGAAACTGATATCTTTATTCCACTTTAAAGAGTATTTGTACATGTTGTTATGGAAATATTAGTGTGTTTGGTTAGGGGTTAGCCTCAGATCTTTCTTGGAGAATAATGTAATTTATAATGTATGGATTATTCTTATAAAATCTGAAAAATTCTGAATTTCAAAAACATTTGGTCTTAAGAATTTTAGATAAGGGACTGTGACCCATTATTCTTCCTATTAAAATGTGGTAGCTAGAAAAATGCAAGTCTTTGGTTGTGGTCTGGGTATGATCAAGTCATCCCCAAAAGTTGAATTTCACCCTCATAGGTGTAGTGGTAAAATGTGGCTTTAAAGACATGAATAGGTGGACTAACAAGACCTCCTGGAATGTGCTTTCAGGAGAGTCCTACAGGATTTGGCTTTGGCCATTCCCCAGCCAGTGGTTTCATAGATGCTTTCTGGTAAATGAGGACTCTTGGCTGTGAGCAGCGGAAGCCTACACAAACTAGCTCAAGACAAAGGGTTCTCAAGAAACACAAGATCAAGAGGCAGCTGGGCCTTAGGGATATTCTGTAACGAGGGATAAAATCCTCATGGAAACCTAAGGATTCACTCACTCTTTCTTTTTCCTGCTTCTCTGCAAGTCCATTTCATCCATTTATGTGGCTGAAGAGGTGGTTTTCTATACTTTCTAGTCCACTTGGCAGAAAATAGCCATTGTCAAAATCTCCTGGGCTGTATCTGCTCCATTTACAAGCACAGCAGATTGAGACTGACTTTTGAGATTAAATTCCCTTAGATGGAGATGTTGGTTGGTCCTTTGTGCTAAGAAAGCATGATGATATAGAAGGACAGGAGCACCTTGTCCAAACATAGTTGCTTCCTGAGAAACTTTGTGGATGAGGAGGGGATAGGCCACTTCTGGCATAGTGTGTGAAGGTTGGGGAATGAAAGGGTTGGGCTTATATATATAAGATTATATATATATAATCTTAGTTCAGGCTGCTATAACAATACCATGGACTTGATAGCTTACACACCAAACATTTATTTCTGATAGTCTGATAGTCTGATAATTCTGGAGACCAGAAGTCCAAGATCAGTGTGGCAATATGGTTGGGTTCTGGAAAGAGCAATCTTTTTGGCTTGTAGACAGCCTTATTCTCAGTGTATCCTCACACAGCAGAGAGATACCTCACTGTCTCCTCTACTTATAAGGGCACTAATCTCATCATGAAGGCCCCACCACCATGATCTCATCTAACCCTAATTATTTCCCAGAGGCCCTATCTCCAAATACCATCATATCACATGGTAGGGTAGGGCTTCAACATATGAATTTTGGGGGGATACAAATATTCAGTCCATAGTATGTATGTATGTATACATTTCTATGCAAAAGTCATGACAGGGATAGCTATTCAGTCTTGAATTCATGTGGTCCTCCTTGAAACCCAGAGACATACAAAGTGACCAGGTGGGTAGGTCAGATTACAAGCAGAAAAGTTGTGGATTCTATACTTCAAAGGAAAATAAGCCACAAATTCACTTTCACTGCCATGTCTGTCTGCACCAGGCTGAAAATGGTGGTTTAAAAAAAAAGCCAGCTGAGAATCTGAGTTTAAAAGAGTTATGTTTGGTTATTGTCAGGGTAGGAGTAGAGGGTGAGAAAACCAGAGAAGAATGATAGGCCAACAGCCCTGGAGGAAACAGACTGATGGACTTTTTCACCTCCTCAGTCCCTCAGTGCCCAAGCTGTGTCTGGTTTCTTTCCACACATTTGTATCTGGGCATCTGAACAAAGGGCTTCCTCTGGTGCCTTTTTCTACAGAATATCCAAGATCCTTCCTTGCTGAGCAGCACCATGCGGCTCTGGGCCACTTTGCCTGTGGCTATGTCTCATTCCTCATGTGGAGCATTGAAATCAAGAGCAGCCCAGTCCCAGGGAGGCTCCTCTCCTTCTCCTTCCCTCTAACTTTAAATAAAACCATGCCATCCTCACCAGGGTTTCACTTAACTGCTGCCCTTTACATGTGTGACTATCTGGCCCTTGGCACTTCTAGTGGGTGGGGCAGAAATCAAGGGTCTGCCTGAGCCCTCTTGGTGAAGAGGTTATTTTCCTCTTGCAGTTTTTGGAGGACTTTTGGAGAAGGGACCAATCCAAAATGCCTTCTTATTTGGGGGGAAAGCCACTTAAAAACTCCAGGTCACTGTTCTCCAATCAGTATGACTGAAGATAAGTAGCCCATAAGTTTATGTGAAATGTATGTTACAGTCACTGGCCCTTTCTTGGCATCTGAGCACTGCCCCTTGCCTTTTCTGAAGTTTGACCACCATCTATTCAAAGTTACAGAGAAGGAAGGTGGGGAGGATGAGTCATACAGTGGGTCTGTAGATAACCAGGTGCATTTAGTCCTCCCGGCTGTGCCCTCCCTGGTAGAGTCGTTGTTGATATTCCCTATGAGTAAAATGATCCTTCCTCAATGAACATGCCAGTGAGATAGAATTAACTAGGTGTCACACTTAAGATGCAAGTAACCAAAATGCAGTTATTCAAGGGCTATTTTTGCAGTTTGGTACAGCTAGGTCTGGAAGTAAGGATAGGTAGACTTTAGTCATGGTTCTGCCACTGTGTAAACATGGGCAAGTCACCCACTCTCCTGAGTTGCATTTAAAAAAAAAGATTTTACTTATTTATTTTCAAAGGAGAAAAAAGGGAGAAAGAGAGGGAGGGAAACATCAATTTGTTTCCTCTCACATACCCCCAACTGGGAAGCCTGACCCACAACCCAGGCATGTGCCCTGACTGGGAATCAAACCAGTGACCTTTTGGTCCACAGGCTGGCACTCAATCCACTGAGCCCTACCAGCCAGGGCTGAGTTTCTTTTTTCTTTTTTGTCTGTAAAACAAGAGTTGTACTCAATGACCTCTATAGTTATTTTCTGCTCTAACTTGCTTTTGAGCTTAACAATTCCAGAGTATTCCAGACCTTTGTTAGAAAGTGTGTATCTACGAAATGTGAAACTCAGAATCACCAGTTGTATTAGTTTGATAGGGCTACTGTAGCAAAATAGCATGAACCAGGTGCCTTAAATAACATAAATTTATTGTCTCATAATTCTGGAGGCTAGAAGTTCAACGTCAAGGTGTCTGTAGGGTTAGCTCCTCCTGAGGACTTTCAAGGAGAGTCTGTTTTGTGCTTCTTTCCTGGCCTCCGGTGGTTGTGGGCAATCTTGACCTTCCTTGGTTTGTAGATGCATCAACCTGATTTCTGCCTTCATCTTCATAGTGTTTTTCCTGTGTGCCTCTCTGTCTGTGTATCCAAATCGTGCCCCTCCCCCTTCCCCCATTTTTTAAAATAAAGACACAAGTCATATTTGATTATGGTCCATCTTAAGGACCTCATTTTAACTTGATTATCTCTGTAAAGATCCTATTTCCAAACAAGGTCACAGTCCAAGGTATTGGGGGTTAGAATTTCAACTTTTTTTTTTTTAAGATTTTATTTATTTATTTTTAGAGAGAGGGGAAAAGAGGGAGAGAAATATCAATGTGTGGCTGTCATTTGCACACTCCCAACTGGGGACCTGGCCCAAAAACCAGGCATGTACCTCTACTGGGAATTGAACCAGCAACCCTTTGGTTTGCAGGCTGGTTATCAATCCCCTGGGCCACACCAGCCAGCTCAATGTGTCTTTTTTGAATGACACAATTCAGCCAACCATAACACCAATCATAATGCTTGGTTAACTATTTCCACACAGAAGTGAAGAAATAGACTAAAAATAGGTTTTTGAACTTTTTTCAGTTAGATGATTCTTTTCTCATTTCTTTTTTTAAGATTTTATTTATTATTTCCACAGAGAGGGGAATGAAGAGAGACAGAGAGGGAAAGAGACATCAATGTAGAGTTGCATTTTGCTGCCTCCACCTATGGACTTGGCTAGAGATCTGGCTTGCAACTTGGTTATGTGCCCTGGCTGGGGAATTGAACCTTTGGGTTCTCAGGCTGGCACCTTATCCAGCCAATCTTTTTTCTTGTTTTTATACAATACTTTAATAGTTGAGTTTATCAGGTATTTTCAGGTTTGAGATGTAGTATCCCTTCAAATGATTCTCTCTAAAGGAACATAATATGTTCCTTTCTTTCTTGTTTTCTATTTGGTTATTCCCTCCGTTCTTTTGTGTTGCTAACTCCAATTGTATCAATTCATATTCCATTTCCCCTCTACTCTCCCTTCTTGGATCTTGGAAAAAAATCTGTTATTCTCTCTTAAAAGATTTTATTTATTGTTAGAGAGAGGGGAAGGGAGAGAAATATTTACTAATGTGTGGTTGCTTCTCACATGCACCCCAACTGGGGACCTGGCCCACCACCCAGGCATGTGCTCTGACTGGGAATTGAACCAGCAACCATTTGGTTTGCAAGCCAGCACTCAATCCACTGAGCTACACTAGCCAGGGTGGAAAGTAAAGAAAAATCTGTTATTCTCTGATTCACTATTTGGAGTAAAAGTGTAGTCATCGCCCTCATGGAATCATTACTTCCTCTTTCAAAGTCTCCTTTCTTCCTCCCCACTTTTCCAGGGCTTTATAGAAATCATGGGGCTAAAAGGGACCTGAGATGCTTTCTGAGACCAGTGGTCTCCTTGGATGGACTGTATCTTTAGGCCATCTCTGCATGCCCATCTATTCACTTCCAGGTATGTGATTGATGACTATAAGCATTAGATCTACTTTCTTATGTCAAGTTAAAATCTGCTCCCTCATTCTGTCACTAATGAGCTCTCTAGGACATGACAGAGTGAAGCCATTCCATCTAACATGAGAGCCCTTGGAAAGAACACAAGCTACTCAGGTTCAGACTGCTATTAATATCTGAGAGGCACATTTCTCTGGGTCCACTACTTATTTAACTATTCAATTTCAGGGTTTGCAACTAATTAGTTGCGATACTTGGACAATGTAATTTTTTGAACATTTGGGTTCACATCCTTGGATTGAGTTATAGATAACAAGGGCTTGCTCTCTACCCTTCTAGCTTAATTTTTCTGAATCTCAGTCGGTTCATACGTAGAACGAAGATGATAGTACTTCCTTCACAGAATTGCTGTGAAATAAAACCTGACAACATTCGTCACATTGGTTTGTTGCCTATTGCTGCTGCTGTCATTATTAAGGGCCTTGGCAGGATATCTTCATTTCAGACTAGATTAAGGTGGAAGCATATAAAAAACTTTTGCTGTAAATCATTCTAAGCTTCTAGGAAGTGGTTGGGGATAAGATGTGTGGGAAAGCCAGGAGAGTTATTCAAGGAATTATTTTCTAATCTGTGACCCAAGTTCTCATTTATAGTCAGCTTCTAGAGTTGCTGGGAAATGGCCAAGTTCACTTCTTAAAAGATCAAATCAGGGAAAAGTACATTTACTATTTTGGAACAAATTAAGCAAAACACAGGATGATAGGCATCATTTGATCCCCTCTGTCATCCAAACAAGAAATAGCCCCCGTAAATTCCAGAGACTTTAAGAAAAGAATATTTTGTAAAAAAAATCACGAGAAAAATATAGGGGTTTGTTTCTTCTTGCCCTCTGTTTCCTTCTCCCACATTTCTCTCCTGGCATTAAGCAGAATAAACAGAATACTGTGCGGACAAACTGTGGTGCGGACAGCAATAGAACTGGAGGAACTCACCCCCGTGTGTGCGGCCCAGAGGCTCCCACTTTGCAGCACACTGGGTTCTCCATTCTGGGGGCTTGCAAAGTCAGACTCTAGTGATTCTGAGCCTCTTGCTGTCCCTTTGTAGTGTCTAGTAGAGCCTGAGTTGGTCATTTTAGCCACGATAATGATGAGAGAAAAGAGGTTGCGTTCAAGACCTGAGGGTTTGGCATCTGTCATGTTTAACACATGAATGATTTTAGAATTCAGAGAATCACATCAGGAGCTAATTAAAGCCAATTCTAAATTATTTATCCAGTTCAGATTTTTGTTCACTCTCATATTCAAGATAGACTGTTTCTCTCAGTGTCATAAAACATCTTAATATATCTTAAATGTTTGCTCTGTGGCTTTCTGGTTCCTTAGTCATTGTTAATTTTTGTTTAGGTTCTGACCTTGTTTTAAAAGGTCTACAAAATATACCCTGATCATTGCTACCACCAGGTGTAGTCAACTGAAAAATTATGATGCACTGGGGAGACCATGTGTGGGTGGATATGAATGTACGAGGTCTGTCCCGAAAGTATCGGCTGCACAAACTTATTTATACTGGCACTGGCTTGATACTTTTGGGACACACCTTGTATTCTTAAGAGATGACAGAAATAAGGACTTTGAACTTTTAGCATTTAAAAAACAAAAGTAAGCAAAATATAATATATATATATAATATTTAAAGACTAAGGTGTCTGTATAGAGCAGTGGTTCTCAACCTTTTCTATTTAGCAGGGTTACCACATTAGATCCTTGGTGCAGCCTTCCAAAATCCAGTTTTTGAAAAAGCTCCACTGGTGATTCTGATCAGTTCCATTCCACAAAAGAGTTATAATTCATCATTGAAACTCTACCTGCCCTGGACCAAAGATGTCGGTTGTTCTCACTAATCCAATTATACCCCTTTATTTTAGTCATACTGAACTTACTTAAGCACTTACTCTTAACAGATTTAGACTAATTTATGGAATCTTAGCTATGGCATTTTCTTATTCATGAAGTAATTTCTCTTATATCCCTTATTAAACTTTCATTTCTTTCATTAGTCTTTACTACTTTTATAACTACTCCCCCATAAAACCACCCCAGACTTAGTAAGGAATACTTTGAAAAAGGCTTTAAACGGCCACATGCATGTGTTTTCCTGTATATAATTGTGTTAGGCTGGGGTTTTAGGCTGCCAGATCAAAATGCACCTTAGGCAAGCTCAAGCAGAAAAGGGAGTTTATTGGCTTATGTCATTGAAAAGTCTGGGGATTCAGCTGTTTCAGCTTGATTCAGAGATTCCATTAATCACCCCAACTTCCTTCACAACCTGAGCCTCCCCTTCTCTCATTTGAATAGGCATCCTCCATGTGGCCATGAGTGTGGCCAACAGTAGCCTGAGGGTCACAAACCTGTAGCTAAGCACCCTAAATAGAAACAACTCTTTTCTAATATCTGCATGTTAACTCCAGTAAAGACTTCATTTATTGCCTTCTACTTGGCTCCCATCTCTCTACTATGATGATGGTGCACAATGATTAAAGCATCACCTAGACCCTGAGGAATTGGGAGGAGCCCTCCAGAGAAAATGTAGGGTTGCTCTGGAACAAGGATTGGCAAATTTTTCTGTAAGAGGTCTGATAATAAATATATTAGTCTTTATGGGCTACCTATGATCACCACTCTCTATTCTTTTTTTTTTTTTTTTCTCCTACTAAACTTAATATCACACTGGGGAAAAAGTAGAATTAAAATTGAGCAGAAAAGAACAATAGGAACAGAGGAAGGAGGAAATAAAGGGAAATGGGTGGGGGTAAACTAGAACGTATTTCAGAATGCATATAAGGACATATTTCTTATCACAAAATAACAAAACTGAAGGAGTTGTAGAGATGTGAAGCTAGAAAAACTATTATTGACTGTGCTTTGCAGAAGTGAAAGGAAAATTCATTTCATCTAAATAGGAGCAACAGAAAAAAACCATTGTTAAAGTTCATACAAAGTTTCGATAAGATATAGTACAATAACATTCTTTCAGACAATGCAAAGTACATGTCACAAAACAGATAAGAACTAAAACCTACTACTTAAATAAGCTAAAATGAAATAAAATGATGAAATCTATGAAAGAACAACAAATCAAAGGAAGAGAGACTTGCAAATGAGGTGTTTGGAAAATAGAAATATTTGAAAATGGAGGTGACAGAACTACCTTAGACAAGAATTAGAAAATTAAAATATCATTTTAGAAATAAAGATGAAACTATATTGAATATAAGAGCAAATAAAATATGAATTTTTTTTTTTTTTCAGTATATAATGCTGTAACCCAAGCCCACATTTTTATTATTTTTAGAAAGAGGGGAAGGGAGAGAAGCAGAGAGGGAGAAAAACATCAATGTATGGTTGCGTTTCACCTGCCTCCAGCCACAGACCTGACTGGAGACCTGGTTTGCAACCTGGTTATGTGCCCTGGCTGGGGAATCGAACCTGCGACCTTTGGGTTCACAGGCCGGCACCTTATCCACTGTGCTACCAGCCAGGGCTAAAATACGATTTTTTAAGAAAAGATTAAAAGGAAGAAAAATGTGAAAGTCAAGAAGATAAGAAAAATAGGATTTGAGAGAAAATAATAGATTTAAAAGATATTTAAAGAAGATCAAACATATGTATAATAGAAGTTCCAGGAAAAAAACCCAATCAATTGAAAAAAGCAAATGCTAGAAAGTATAATGCAAGAAAACTTACTATTAAACTAAACCTTAAAACTATTTTTTGAAAGGAAACAGTGTCTCTAGGGGAAATGACTCAGAACAGATTTCACTGAGACATACTCTTGTAAAGTTATTGAAGTTAAAAGAATTATTTTGATATTTCTATAAAAGGACCAAAACATTCCTTTGAGAAAGCAAATTAAACTACTATCATATTTTTTTATAGCAATGGTTTATGCCAAGAGAGAAAAATAAAACATGAATCAAAAACTCTACATCTAATCAAACTGACTTTCAGTTATAAAGGTTTCAGGCAAATTATTTTGAAGATGCAAGAATTCAGGAACTATTATTTCAAAGACCTTTCTAGAGGAACCTACTAAAGAACTATTTTCAGATAGCAAAATGGGATTAGTAGTAAGCATGAAATATCTCAGAAACCAGGGCAAATTAAGAGATTATAAAGGTATATGTATGAGTATGGTGTGTGATGACTATATGTTCTAATAGTGTAATAGAGTGGAACTATCAAAAACTAGGGAAAATCAGGGTGAGTATATGAAAAATAGATTAAGCTTACTGATTTCCTTATAGGTGTTACTTGAAAAAAAAATTATATTAGATGCTGAAGGAGATGAAAAGATGAAACAAGAACTTACTAGCTAAATTTAATATCACTCATAATAGAAATAAACAGATAACTAAAAAAAGAGAGCCTTAGGGGTTTAAGTAAAAAGATTAGTATAAAAGTAATAATTAGAACATACCACAAATGTATTTTCCTATATTAATAATAAAATATAACAATGCAGGAATAAACTATAATATTTAAAAAAGTAACTGTGCTTGGAGGACAAGCAAATAACATAGAAGGAATAGGGTTAACGGTTATAGTTCTTTGAATATATTTTGTTTTGTAGATCTGACTTTGGAACCATGCAAATATTTTACACATTGTAAAGTAAAACAAAGCCTATTCAATTACTAAAAAATAAAAGTAAAATTAAACAAACCCCACTGCCTATCTACATAGAAGGAAACCCACACAGAGTGGAACTTTTCAAATTGATTCTAAAATTTGATTACACTGTGACAAACGCTAAGGGCAGAAAGAACTGCACAATATAAAACTTATTTCTAATATTCCCATTGTGGGCAGTAACATTGTTATTGCTATTCTGAGTCTGTAGTATATGGAGGGTGGGATAAAGCAAAATAATAATTTTGATGTTATTAGAATTTTCGACAAGGGTGAAAATGAATTAAGTAAAATTAATGAGGTGAACTAAAACTTTGGTGTTTTAAGTATTCGTGAGTTCGTAATATTTTTTAAAAGATTTTATTTTATTATTTTTAGAGAGAGGGGAAGGGAGAGAGGCAGAGAGGGAGAGAGACATCAATGTATGGTTGCTTTTCACCTGCCTCCAGCCACAGACCTAGCTGGAGACCTGGCTTGCATCCTGGTTATGTGCCCTGCCTGGGAATTGAGCTAATGACCTTTGGGTTTCGAAGGCCGGCAAAAAAGGCACCTTATCCACTGTGCTATCAGCCAGGGGGATTCATAATATTTTAAATTATAAAAATCAAGGAACTAGTATAATGACTCATGGCCATGGACAACAGGGTGGGAACTGACTGTGGGAGAGGGGTTGGGGCAGGCAGGGCAGGGGAGAGCAATAGGGGAAAAATGGGACAACTGTAATAGAACAGCAATAAAAAAACTGGAAAAAAATAAAGAACTGTCCAGGCGTTGGCTGGTGTGGCTCAGTGGATTGAGCACCAGTTTGGGAACCAAAGGGTTACCTGTTTGATTTCCAATCAGGGCACATGTCTGGGTTACAGGCCAAGTCCTCAGTTGGGGTGCCTGAGAGGCAATCACACGTTGATGTTTTTCTCCCTCTCCTTCTCTCTCCCTTCCCCGTCTCTATAAATAAATACATAAATAAATAGGAAACAAATAAATAAAAAATAAAAATAAAAAAGCTGTCCAGAATTCTGACTTCTGGAATGGTGTAGTAAGGTTCACCAACTCTGCTTCTTCATAAAAGCAACAAGAGCAGTGAAAAAAAAAAAAAAAACCGTCCAACTTTTTCATCTAAAATGAAAGGCTTGCAACAATTGGAAGAGTGTTTGCTCAAGAAAAATGAATCTGGAAAGAGTAGTGAGATTTATGACATTTAACTTGCCCTAATACCATCCTCCTAACCCTTGCTCCCTGGTTGCTTGAAACAATCTTACAACTCCCATAGTTGTGAGAACTATGGCTTGGCCAGCGCAGAGGAGGCAGAGCGTGTCCAGAGTTCCACCAAAGCCCATTCCCAGAGAACTGTCTTGATTTGATCTCTGAAAACTCACTGGAAAGCTCCATCTCACGTCTTTATTTGACCAAACTCAGAACTCACTCTGTGTAAGCAACTCTATCTGCAGGGGATTTGTTGAAATCAGTGAAGGACAATTGTTTGACAATGCCCAAGGTAGCATTACAAGGCAGCTGGGGCTACCAAGAGGCTCACTGAAACAGAAAAGGAAAACCGGAGAAATGAGATTTCCACAGTGGCTTTGAGTGGCTCCTCATAGTTCATGGAATCAGAAGGCTGCATACTTGTGCAGGACTGTGTGTGCACAGGAAAGAGCACCTCTGGCTGATCTTGAGGCTTTATAGAGATAGAAATTAAGGCAAAAGTAGAGTTTTAAAGTGCCTGCAGAAGCGTTTGTGTGTCACAACACATACACACAATTCTCAGAGACTTGTTGGCTTAGGCACGGAGAAGTCTCTGTCTAACCATTAGCTGACCACTAAGTGAAATTAGGAGAGACTTCAGCCACAACACATTGACAAAGAATAGAGATTTTACAGAATTGGTCCAGAAAAGTCACTAAACAAGCACGTAAGCATCATCAATGACATCAATGACAAACAGCAACAATAAAAAACCCCGAGTGGGGAGGGTAATTTCCAGAGTTGCCATATATTATCTAAAATGTCTATTTTCAACAAAAATTATAAAATATGCAAAGTATAAAGTTTCTTATTCTGCCTATCAAAAAGGCCTAGAAACAATAACTCTAGTAGCAATAAGTAACCCTAAGGGCCAAAATTGTGGTCTCTAAATATAATTTCTTACCTAAAGAAATAAAATAAAACTAAGGCTATTTGGAGAAATACTTGATCTCAGGTTTGGGGAAGTAAATACAAATAAACCTGAAACATTTTGTCATACCAGAAAGAAAGTTATTAAAACCAAGCGGTGTCAGGTCGAAAAGCCTCAGAAGCCAGTTGAGTAAATTCCAACTGACCAAAGTTGGTACCATTTGAGTATTCTCTAAGGATAACAATTACAGTAGATCAAAAATCACTTGAATCTATCTTAGTTTGTGCCCCCCTCAAAGAACATGAGACAAAGAATTAGATGCTGGTATTTTGTTAGAAAGATGATTCCAAAACAGAGAATGATGAAGTAAGTCAGTGAATTACATGTAGTATATTAGCTCTGGCTGGTGGCTTAGTCGATTGGCGCCAGCCTGCAAACCAAAGTGTTGTTGGTTCGATTCCCAGTCAGGGCACATAACCAGATTGCAAGCCAGGTAGGTCTCCAGCCAGGTCTGTAGCTGGAGGCAGGTGAAAGGCAACCATGTATTGATGTTTCTCTCTCTTTCTTCCTCCCTCCCTGCCCTTCTTTCTAGGGATAATGAATTAAAATCTTAAAAAAAAAAAAAAATGTAGTATATTAATGAGTTGAAGACCTTCTCATAAATTATATGTATATTTTTAAGAATTGTCCTGCCAAGAGAAGGGGAAGCTGCCCCTCATTTGTTAAATGTTGTCTTTTAAGCAATGGATTGTTATCATTTCTGTGCTGTGCTGGGGGTAAGCGGAGCAGACCTCTGTGTAATCAGAGAAAGGTCTCAAAGAAGCAAAGCGGAGAATGATGTGGGAAGCTGACAGTGAACATGGAAACTGTCTACCAGAGATGCAGGCAAAACCTGAGATGAGCTCTAGAAATACAGGTTTGGTTAACAGTAGCATTTGCTAAAATATTTGTGTTCACAATGATAATTGCAGCAAAAAAACAAAGTCCACTTCATTGGTTACCTTAGGGAGATTTAGGGAACCAGCTCATTATTTTGAAAACAGGTACAGCAGTGGAAAGATTCAAGCATTTATCATGAATTTTCTATGATACCACATGGTTGTCACATGGTTGATGAAAGATTGATTCTTAAATAGATATATCCTGGATAGTAAATGGTATACAAATAATGGAACTAGAATATCACTAATTTTAATTCCAGTTGATTAACTGATCTAGGCAAAAATCATGAATGTGTGCTATCATCAGAAAAATAGATAGCAAAACATTATGTACCTCTTTATGGAAGTATGCAAATCCTACAATAAAATTTTATGCAAAATATTAAACCTGAATTTGATCAGGCCTTCAGAGTTAATCCCCATAGAGACTTAAATACCACAGGGGAATAATCAACCAATTAGGCTGTGTGAGTGTCCAGGAGAAATGAGACAGTTCATTCAACAAAGTAAATGCAGTGAGAGAGGGAATAAAAGAAGATAGGGAGGACTCCAGAGATTGAGATAGATATGAGAGACATATCAACCAATTGTAGTTTATGAACTTCATTTAAATGGTGATTCCAATAGACTTCTTTTAAAATTGACATATAGTTGAAACAGAACATTGCATTAGTTGTAGGTGTTCAGCGTAATGACTGATATATATATATATATATATACACACACACACACACACACACACACACACACACACACACTGTGAGATGATTACCACAATAAATTAATATCCATCACCATACATAGTTACAATTTTATTCTTATGATAAGATCTTTTAAGATTTATTCACCGCCCTGGCTGGTGTGGCTCAGTAGATAGATGCTGGCCTGGGAACCCAAGTGTCACTGGTTTGGTTCCCAGTCAGGGCACATACCCAGGTTGCATGCCAGGTCTCCAGCTGGTCTCACCCAGTTGGAGGCAGCTGAAAGGCAACCAAACATTGAAAAAAAAAAAAAAAAGACTTACTCTGTAACTTTCCAATAGACAATATAGCATTGTTAATTATGCTATACTGTACATTAAATCTCCAGGACACATTTATCTTATAACTGGAAGTTTGCACAGTTTGACCACCTTTACTCATTTTGCCCACTTCCCACCCCTCAACACTTTGGACACCACCCATCTGTTCTCTGTATTTATGAGTTCAGTTTTTAGAAAGATTCCACATGTCAGTGATATTACACTATGTGTATGTCTTCTCTGGAAAAATGTCTAATCAGATCCTCTGCTCATTTTTAAATTAATTATCTTTTTTGCTATTGAGTTGTATGAGTTCTTTACACATTTTGGATATTGACCCATTATCATATACATGATTTGCAGATATTTTATCCCATTCTATAGGTTGCCTTTTTATTTTGTTAATGGTTATCTTTACTGTGCAGAAGGTTTTGAGTTTGACGTAGTCCCACTTGTTGATTTTTGCTTTTGTTGCTGTTTTCCTATCTCTTTTTGTTACCTTTGTTTGTGGTGTCAAATCCAAATAATCATTGCTAAGACCAATGTCAAGGAGTTTGTTTTTTTTGTTAGAGTTGTGTGGTTTCAGGTCTTATATTCAAAGCTTTGATCTATTTTGAGTTGACTTTTGTGTACAGTGTAAGATAGCCCAGTTTTATTCTTTTGTGTGTGGCCGTCCAGTTTTCCCAGTACCACTTACTTATTGAAGAGAACATCTTTCCCCCATCTAGTGTTCTTGGCTTCTTTCTCATAAATTAAGTGGTCATATATGTGTGAGTTTATATCTGGGCTCTCTATTGTATTCTGTTGACCTGTGTATATGATTTTATGCCAATATTATCCTGTTTTGATTATGAAAGCCTTATATTATGGTTGAGATTAGAAAGCATGGTACATTTAGCTTTGATTTTCTTAAGATTTCTTTTGACTATTCAGAGTCACTTGAGGTACTATACAAATTTTAGGATTGTTTGTTCTATTTCTGTGAAAAATGCCATTGGAATTTTGATAGAGATTGCATTGAATCTATAGATCACTTTGAATTTTAAAATTAATTCTTTCAATCCACAAATATGAAATATTTCCATTTATTTGTGTTTCTTCAATTTTTTTCCACTGTACAAGTCTTCAGTGTACAAGTGTGATTGTAAATGAGATTGTTTTCTTCATTTCTCTTTTGATAGTTCATTATTAATGTATTAGCAATGTAAATGATTTTTGTAGATTGATTTTTATACCTTGCAACTTTACTGAATTAATTTTAATTTTTTTGATGGAGCCCCTCAAGTTTTCTACATAAAATATCATGTCATCTGCAAATGGTGAGTTTTACCTCTTCCTTTTCAATTTGGATACCTTTTTTTTTTTTTTTTTTACCTTTTTTTTTTTGAAAGATTTTATTTCATTATTTTTTTAGAAAGAGGGGAAGGGAGAGAGGCAGAGAGGGAGAGAGACATCAATGTATGGTTGCCTTTCACCTGCCTCCAGCCACAGACCTGACTGGAGACCTGGTTGGCAACCTGGTTATGTGCCCTGGCTGGGGAATCGAACCTGTGACCATTGGGTTCACAGGGCGGCACCTTAACCACTGTGCTACCAGCCAGGGCGTCAATTTGGATACCTTTTGTTTCTTTTTTCTTACCTAGTTGCTCTGGTTAGGACTTCTAGTAATATGTTGAGTAAAAGTGGTGAGAGTAGGAATCCTTGTCTTGTTCCTGGTCATAGAGAAAAAGTTTTCAGTTTTTTCTCTTTTACCATTGAGTATAATATTAGATATGATTTACTAATAATTAATAAATGGCTTTTTATCTTATTGAGCTATGTTCTCTCTAAACCCCATTTGTTAAAAGTATTTTTATCATGAAAAGATGTTAAATGTTTTTTCTGCATCTACTGAGATGATCATATGATTTTTATCCCTCATTTTGTTAATATAGTATATCACATTGATTAAGTTATGGATGTTGAACCACCCTTGTATCCCTGGAATAAATCCCACTTGATCATGATTTGCGATCCTTTTAATGTATTGTTGAATAAAGTTTGCTAATATTTTGTTCAGGGTGTATGCATCTATATTCATCTGATACATTGGTTTGTACTTTTCTTGTAGTATCCTTATCTGGTTTTAGTATCAGAGTAATTCTGGCTTATTAAATTGCATTTGGAAGTGTTCTCATCTATTCTATTTTTTGAAGAGTTTGAGAAGGATTGGTATTACTTCTTTTAAATGTTTAGCAGAATTCTCTAGTGAAGTCCTTTGGGACTGGATTTTTCTTCATTAGGAGGTTTTTTTGTTATAAATTCAATCTCCTTGCTGGTAATTGGTCTATTGATGTTTTTTATGTCTTCATGATTCAGTCTTGGTAGGTTGTATGTTTCTAGAAATTTATCTATTTTATCTAGGTTGTCCAATTTGTTGGCATATAATTGTTTATAGTAGCTTTTTATGTATTTGTGTGGTATCAGTTGTAGTACCTCCTTTTTCATTTCTGATTTTATTAACTTGATTCCTTTATTGGGGAGTCTGGCTACAGGTGTGTCTGTTTTGCTTTAAAAAAAATCCATTCTCCCCCCAACCCCCATAGATTTTTTCTACTGTGCTTTAATCTGTTTCATTCAATTCTGCTCTGATATTTATTTCCTTCTACAAACTTTGAGTTTAGTTTGTTCTTCTTTTTCTAGTTCTTTGAGGTGTAAAGTTAGATTGCTTATTTGAGAGCTTTATTGTTTCTTTTTTAAAATTATCATTTGAGAATATGTTTATTGATTTTAGAGACAGGGAGGAAAGAGAAACATTGATGTGGGAGAGGACCATCGATTCATTGCCTCTGGTGTCTGCCCGAACAGGGGATTGAAACCATAACCTAGGTATGTGCCCTGACCAGAAATCAAACCTGCAAACTTTCGGCATACAGGACGATGCTCCAACCACTTAAGCCACCTGGCCAGGGCTCTTGTTTCTTTATGTAGGCATTTAACACTATGATTTTCCATTTTAGAGATGCTTTTTGTTGCATCCTATGAGCTTTGACATGTTGTATTTCCATTTTCATTTGTCTTATGATATTCTTTGATTTCTTCTTTGACCCACTGGTTGTTCAGCAATATCTCCAGATATTTGTAACTTTTCCACTTAAAAAAATTATTTTTTTATTGTTGTTATATTCCAGTTGTCCCAGTTTCCCCCCGTTGCTCTCTTTTGCCCACCGACTGCACTCCCACAGTCCAGTCCCCAATCTGTTGTCCATGTCCATGGGTCATTTATACTAGCGCCTTGACTAGACCCTTCCCCTTTTTCTTCCCCTTCTCCTCCACTCTTGTTCCATCTGGTCACTGTCAGTCTGTTCCTTGTTTCCATGTCTCTGATTTAGTGGTCAGAAAAGATGCTTGATATAATTTCAATCATTTAAAATGTATTAATGCTTGTTTTGTGGCCTAACATATGTGCTATCTTGGAGGATGTTTTAAGTGTGCTTCCAATAGACTTTAAAGAATTATGAAATAATTGAGGAAATTTGCATACTGGCCAAATATGTGATACTAAAATTATTGTGTTTAGGTATGAATATACTATAAAAAATTTGAGTTTCATTTAGAATTAGTAAAACTACATTCCTTCTTCAGATATTTTATCATAAGAATCAGCACATTGAAAATGCTAAAAATTTGGAATAGATGCTACTACCCCTAATAAAGAAATGTGTTCATAGATAGATGGGTTATATAAATGTCAAAAGCTTTTGATAAGGAGCTGGCTATGAATATAGACATAATATTCAGACCTGTGATAAGCTCAGAAAACAAAACAAAAAAAAGGAACCAGTGACTATTCTATAAAATGCTGATATTTTTCTTATATTACTCTGAAGAACAGAAAGACTGAAAAGTGAGTTCCTTTTAGTTTACTTAACTCAAGACAGAAATACTGGTTCAAATTATTTGAAAAGGCTTGGCTTGCTTCTTTGGCTAGAGCTCCTTTGAGCAAAGGAGTGAATTCATACAACCTGAAGAACTGAAAAGGTTTTTTCCTGAAGAACTAATTATCTTCCCTAATATGAGTCTCTTAGGATGAAAATGAAAAGTGTAATTTCTCTCTCTCTGAATATCTTACATAATCACATATATATTCCATGTATCTTTCTAAATCTACATCTCTACATATCCTGAAACCAATGGATACAGAAAAGTTTTTTAAAAGTGAGATTGGATCAGAATATGCTGAACTGGCACCTGTGCAGTTAGATAGCTTAGAAAGTTCTAGTCTGAAGGAGACATTCCAACCAAAGGAATTTGCCTTGAGTCTATTAGGCTGCACCCCATTTACCAGGGTGTGAGTGCAGAATGCTTCTCCAGTGCATAGCCTAGATAAGCTACTCCCAGTTTCTCATGGTACCACATACCCCAGAAACCCTTGGAAGAAAGCTCAGGGAGGACATCAGGGAGGGGAGCCTATCTCTTGTTCTTTTCCTGGTTTTACTCTTACCGGCCAGTTGGTTGCAGATCCATTAGGGTGCCTTTATCTCCCTCTTCCTGTTCTTTGATGTCTTTTCTTCTATAGTCTCAGCTGGCTGAGGTGGCAGTCTGGATGCTTGTCCTTTATTTCCCTACCTTGAAAGCTCTGCAAATAGAATTCCTTCTTTTCAGGTGTTGTCTCAAAGCTGCAGGCAGTCAGCTGCCTGAGAAGTCTTTTTGATGAGGCTGATAGGCCCTTCCCAGCTCCTGCTGCCTCCTCATTGGACAGCCTGTGTCAGCTTTGGAAGGAACTGAAATAGTCGAAACGAACGTGCTCTAGCTAACCATTCTCAAGTAGCGGGGTCAGATGAGGCACAGGAAAAGGGAATTGTGGAGCCTGATGCACAGCTTCAAGAACTGCAGGTGCCTCCTTACTGAAAGCCAGTGTGTGATTTTGGCAGAAGAGCGTCAGGCACATTATACCCACACATACTGTGCACCCACTGCACATGCAATGACCAAGCACTGCAGAGTCTCATGGAGAAATAAAGTGCCAGCTGTGTATGTAGAGGCTGATAAACGGGGGCTTCTCAGAGGGCCTTCCTGGAGGGAGTGCTGAAAGGCCAGGCCTGAAGTGAGATTCTGGGGACAGATGCAAGAAAACAGGATGAGAAGGAAGGGCTGAGTCTTGTGGCTGATGCAGTATAGTCAGAAAGATGAGCATGGTGGCCTGTGGAGGGCATAGTCCTTGCTGGAACCCTCACTTTGTCCCTTCCTACTTTGTTACTTGCTATCTGGTTTTATCGTTGTGGTTTTTTTTTCCACCTCTAAAATGGGGATGATACCTACTGTAATTGTTGAGGGAAAAAGACAAGGTCACTCATGCAAATCACCTAGCACACCTAGCATGGAGTTGGTGAGCGTAACTGTTAGTATCTTAATCTTCCAGTTCATCTTTCTTTACAAAGGAAATGACAGGGAGCAAGTCCCTTAACTTCACTATGTTCCTGAAGCTCATTTAGTTATAGTTGGAGCCCCTAAATTTGGCTTGAGTCCACCTGATGGGGGGCTTCCTGGAGAACCTATATGAGACCAGGGTGGGTGGCGCTAATGGGGTCATTTTAAGCCAGTGACTTTGAACTGCAGGCTATGACCAAGTTCATGAGTTAGTGAGTCAAGAACTCAATTTTGTGGGCTAGAACCAGCATTAAAAACAAACAATAAAGTAGACTAGAACCAAGCCTAGCAGAAGCAGCAGTATCAAGAGTGCACTCCATAAAGGGTGAGCTTCAGCCGCAACTGCATATGTGTGCGGCAGGGTTGTGGTGGGAAATGCTTTTTACTGAAGGCTGTGGGTCTAAATGTAAAAACAAATAAGCACCAATTAGAGGATCAGAGACTTTCTTTAGGAAATTCTGACTATCCTGGGAGTTCCAGCCTCTGAACTGTAAATTCCTGAGGAAAACTTCATACCATTTGTAGTAGTTTGGTGGGTTGCAGGGGACTACTTGAGAAATTTATCTCATTTGACCTTTTCTCAGTAAAGCAGATGGAAATGCTAGCCTGGAATTTCCAACAAAATGCCGATGAATGAGGACTATTTGAATGGTTGAGCAGTTCTACTGATCATTTGTTGCCTTAAAAAGCACTGGTGTTGGCCTCCCAGTAATGAGGACCTTGTGGGTATGAGGTGGGAGAGGCAGGTAGATAAAACAAGAGGTTGCTGGACAGTGGTGGGTGGGAGAGGTAGAAGTGAGAGTTGCAGGATTATGAGACTTCGCTCAGGTCAGGCTTTAGGAAACAGTTAAGAAGATCCTGCTGGCTCACTGTTTCTGCCTCACAAAGAGTTGCCTCTAGTGGTGGAAACACAATCACCTGTCCAAGAACTAGTTTTGTCCAATGAGTTATATTGTTTTACCTATCAAGATTTAAAGTGTTCCTGGGCATAATTTGTGATTGAAACCATTTTTAAAGCTATTTGTGATACATACGTTGATGATTTTGTTCTGTTCATAGTTTCAAAACTGGTCAAGAAGGAAAGGAATGAGGTATTTCTGTGTGTTTATATAAACACATGTTGTATGTATACACATATTCACACAGACTATGCTACAGCATGTTGCTGTTTGCTTACACGGTTCTCAAGTTTTTCAATGGGCCAGGGCCTTCAATAGCAGAAACCTCTCCTCTTCTACCCGCAAGAATGGAAAAACTCACTTCCTGAGGATTCTGGGCACAGGACTATTTTGATTTATGAAGCCAGCACTTGTAATTCCATAATAGTTGCCTTTGGTAGAGTATACACAGAAAAGCCTACACCCAGAACATTTTTTTGGGGAGGAACATGGAAATTGTTGCTAAGAGCCTCCTAAGAGGTTTGTTTTTCCAGGTCATCATTGGCAAAGAGGAGAGGAAATGACAAGTGTTGACATATTAATAGATTGGCAGAGCCTGGAAATGATACTAAATGTATCCTTTTTCCCAGAGCTAAGTTACTCTCCTCTTTGCTCACTGAAGGAAAATTACAGTGACCTTCCCTACCTTGGGCAGGCTAGATTGATGACTGTATTAACCCCACAGAACCATCCTTGACTATCCTTCGCTGTGCCTTTCGCTCTAAGCAGCAGGGAGAACGCTATTGATTTTTGAGTGGAGATAGTATGGTTTATAAAGAACTTAGGGATCAAGGCCTGGGTGGTGGTTTACATACAGAGAAGTGGTTCTCAACCAGAGATGATGGGTATTTAAGAATGATCTGGTGGTTTATTCAAATAGGGCCTTCCTGCTGTCATATCCTGGCACGTATCAGATGTTCCAGAATAAATGTATGTGGTTCAGTAAAGCTCCCCAAGTAGTCAGTAATTCTCATCCTGTCCTTCTCCTGCTCCATCTACTGATGATACAAAGGGGAATGGACCTAAACCCTGCTTAGGTGCCTTTGCATTTTATACTTTAGACATTTCTCCTATAAGTAGCAAATAGATTAAAAAAACAAACCCAAACAGTCGATCTTTTAATTGCTTTTATGTGTGTATAAGACATAGGTATTTATTCACGTCATATATATATACATACATACATATACATATACACACATATATATATATATATATATATATATATATATATATATATAAATAAAATTAAAAAAATTTTAAATTTTTCGTTGTCCTTTTCCTTTTTCCTCATTTGGGCCTTCTGAAAAAATGTAACCTTTTCCTGTTAGTTTGAAAGTAATATGCTTTTCTCCTAATCCTATCAGTTCAACATACATACATACTAGTCTAAAATTGACTTGTAAGTTTAACATTGAACAGTTTTAATTACATTTACCTTGCTCCTGACTTATGCTATACTTGCAGATTTTAAATAGTTTAATTCCATATCATATTATTTCATATAATTTTGTATTATTTCCCCATACATATTTACTACTTCAATTCTAGTAGCAAACTTCCAGTGGTGGGTGATCTGAAAATGTTCCTATTTTATCCTCATCTTGAAAAATATTTTTAGTGGGAATAGGGTTCTATGTAGCATGGACTTCTGGCTACCATTACTGGGAGCTCAGCTATAAATCTCTTTCTTTAGAAAGCAATCTTGTTTCCTCTGGCTGCTTTTTAGACTTTGCTAGTGTTGATTTGGAGTTTGACTCAGTGTGTGGGTTTTTAAATTTATCTTGCTTAGAATTCCAGTTTCTGTACTGTTTTAGTTGTTGCTTATCAGTTCAGATAAATCTTAAGCCCTTATCTCTTGAAAAATAGCCTCTACTCCATTATCTCTTTCCTCTTCATCTATAGCTCTGAGTAGACTTACATTAGGCATTTTCACCCTTCCATGCCACTTAACTTCTTTTTGATTTTTGTCCATTTGTTTTGTGTTGCATTCTGAACAATACCTTCTAACCTGTCTTTTTTTGGCTCCATGAGTGTATAGCCTGGATTGTGAATTTGTTTTTTGTCTATTTCCACAAATTTTGTTAACCCTTTCAAATGTGTTAGGTCATTCAAGTTTCCTATTCCTTGCTGATATTTTCAAGACATTTTATTTTTAAAAAACACATTAAGCATATTTTATCTCATAATTTCAATCCATTTTATGGATTCTATTTCTGCTGCCCTCATTCTTGGTGTCTTGTTTCCTTGCGTGATTACTTTGTGAGTTGCCCATTTTCCTTAGAAAATTATTTTAGGAATTCTTTGAGCATCAGGATGAGAGTATCCCTTTGGAGAGGATGTATATATTCTGACAGCCATTTTGGGGATTCCACCAGTTTACATTTCTAGCTTACTACTTACTACTGGTTTGTCCTCATCCTGAGTGTAGCCCTTTGCAGGAGGGCGCCGCTTTATAGCAGGAGGACTTTTCGTTGTTTACCAAGTCTTGCCAGGGTCTAAAACTGGGAGGCCAGAATCGCAGGTTTGGTATGTGCCCCAAGGCAAAAGCTCCCTTGGTGACTAGCTATCATTTCAAAGTCTCATTTCCACTTGGATTTTGACTTTTTTTTTTTTTTTTTAAGAATTTATTTCATTGTTTTTAGAAAGAGGGGAAGGGAGAGAGGCAGATAGGAAGAGAGACATCCATGTATGGTTGTGTTTCACCTGCCTCCAGCCACAGACCTGACTAGAGACCTGGTTTGCAACCTGGTTATGTGCCCTGGCTGGGGAATCTGCGACCTTTGGGCCTTACCTGCTGTGCTACCCGCCAGGGCTGGATTTTGACTTCTTTATGTCTTATGTCTGGTTAGTTCGATACATTTTTTTTTTTATTTAAAAAAAATTTTTATTGTTGTATTACATCCATCCCCTTTTTGCTCCCCTCTGTTCCCCTCCCCACCCACCCATTCCCCCTAAGTCAATCCCACCTGTTGTCCATGTCCATGGTTCCTTTATACTAGGTTCTTATCTAAGCTGCTTCCCTTCTTTGCCTCTGCCTCCCCCCTGCCCCCAACCCTGTTCCCCCTGACCACTGAAGGCCTATTCCTTGTATTCATATACTTGGTTCTGTTTTGCTTGTTGTTAGTTTTGCTCATTATTGTCCCATAATGGGTGAGATCATATGATACCTGTCCTTCACTGACTGGCTTGTTTCACTAAGCATAATACTCTCCAGTTCCATCCGTGTTGTTGCAAAGGGTACAAGTTCCTTCTTTCTTTCTGCTATATAGAATTCCATTGTGTAAATGTACCAAAGTTTTTGATCCAATCATCCACTGATGGGCACTTGGGCTGTTTCCAGCACTTGGCTATTGTAAATAGTGCCACTATGAACATAGGTGTGCATAGGTTCTTATGAATTGGTGTTTCAGGATTCTTTGGGTATAGTCCAAGTAGTGGAATTGCTGTATCAAAAGGCAGTTCCATTTTCAGTTTTTTAAGGAAACCCCATACTGTTTTCCACAGTGGCTGCACCAGCCTGCATTCCCACCAACAGTGTATGAGGGTTCCCTTTGCCCTGCATCCTCGCCAACACTTGTTGTTTGTTGATTTGCTGATGATTGCCATTCTGACAGGTGTGAGGTGGTATCTTAATGCAGTTTTAATT
>PVIW01006286.1:0-90145 GCA_004026585.1 Noctilio leporinus | reverse complement strand
TTTTGATTAACTGAAGTCCCCTGTTTTGAAATGCAAAAATGTTGCATTCAAGCATCTAGAAGAACTTCCTTGCACCTGAGGGGCCACAGAGGGTCACAAAACCCTAGACGTATGGCTGTGTTCATTGAGGATCTGGGCAGGCAGGTGTCTCAGATATCATTCAGACAATGCCAGGGTCCAGACTGGCTTCAACTGCTTTTTTATATGATTGCTTACTTAATTTTCACTAAAGTTTCTGCTCTAAGGTGGGAAAATATTCTTTGCATTACCAATTACTACCAGGTATGAGCTGCGGGGCTTCCTGGAGGGGTTCAATTAGAGGATGGGAACACAGCAGCCATGTAACCAAGGCATGGCCTTTTGCTTTGAAGTAGAATAATTAATGTTTCATGTGCTGGTTCATGAAACAATGGCCTAGCACTTGATCTTCAACAAGGGCATATGGGTTTATACATTTAACAATTTTACAGTAACCTTAAGAATTCAGAATGAATTATAAGGGACCACTGTCTAAAGAGCCTAATGAATAAGAATGTAACAATCCAGTAAGCCTTACCACTGCAGTTGGGAATCTGTGTGAATGCCCTCCATTGGCCAATAATTTGGTTAGCACTACTGGCATTTAGCAGGCAGGGCCAAGGGTTCCACACATCATGCAAAGCCCCAGTGGTCCCCCATACTAACAGTTTACCCATTCAAATGCCAAAGCACACTCCCACTGTCAAATCACTGCTTCAATACAATTTTAAGATTAATTCATACACTATTATACTTTAAACATCCTTCTAGAATTCACTGTTGTTAAGTATTTCAAAGGCTCTTTCATAAGTATAGTCTGTATAAAAATAAATTTCAACTTATCCCATGGCCTAGTCACTACAGTTTTAAACACAGGGTGGGGCAAAGTAGATTTACAGCTGTGAGTTTGTGAAACAGAGTTTATTCTTGCATTATTTTAATTATTGTATTATTTTTGATATGAATAACTGCAAACCTACTTTTGCCCCCCACCCCTTGTATAAAAAGTTGAAAGAAAACTTCTTAATCAAAAAAGATAATAGAGAAAAATGGCAACCTCAGGGAGGAAAAATGAGAGAAGAAAAAAACAAACAAGGGAGAGTAAAATATCTAGGGATTTAACCAAGAAGACCAGTGAAGATAAGAGGGAGGCAATGGGAACTAGAGAAATAAAGGTAACCATGGTGATTGAAAGGAAAAACTGGTGATTAGTATATGGGGACTTCACGTACCGAGATGTTTTTTTCCTTCCTAGGATTTCTGTATAATGTTTAGAATCTTTTATGATGCCAAAGACACCCACCCTCAATAAAGAAATGAATCTACAAATCAAGAAAACTGCTTGTTGGTAAAAATCTCCCAGCGCACACTGTGTGGACATAAAACCACTGAGAGCGAAAATGTTTTGAAGCCAAGGTTCTCCTAACATATACACAACTTCCACCTTTCAAAAGAACTCAAAAGAATAAGAAAACCCAAAGGAAAGAATCTGCTTTTTCGGGCAGAACAATTCCAGTCTTCAGCAGGCAATAGGAACAGACAGGGACCACAGATGGCATGTTCTGGAAGCTATCATTTAACAGAGCCGAGGTTTGCTCAATTGATCCAACTGCCTTTTACGGTTGGCTATGAAGTGGACACCAAAACTCCCAGCAAGTTAATCGGTTTGTCCTTTACATTTTGCCATCTGCTGCTCCCTATCATCTGAAAGAATGTTTTCGTATCTTCAACAGCAGCCCTTCCCCCTTTTTTTTTTCTTAGAACTTGTTGTTTCTCTGCCCCTTCCCTCCTCTGACCAGAGCAGCAGCTTTCAGTGAAGTATCTGCATCTTGGAAATTCTTCCCAACTACTCCACCCAAGGCACCTAACAGACATCGCAAAACTTATGTATCCCAGCCATTCCCAGCTCTCCTAACGTGTTCATTTATTTCTTACTATTTTAAAATAGAACCACAGGGCATACACTATTTTTACTCACGATTAGTGGAATGGCTTACATGAAAAAAATATAAAGCTATGTATAAAAAATGCAACGCAAAAATAAAATAAGTCATTATGTTTAAATTGCTATTTTTATTTTGGGGGGAAAGAAACAAGATGGTGTAGAGAAGTATGGACTTTATGAATTAGATATCACCTATTCAAATCCCAAATTCAAACTTTGGCTTTTCTGGGGCTGGCTGTGAAATGTGGGCAGTAACTTATCATTTTGAAATCTTAGCTCTTGCTTTCTTAAGAGAGAGAGGAACAACTACTATTTAGCATTGGTGGAAATCCTATAGGACAATCTTTAGACCAGACCCTCCCTCTTAAAAGCATATTAGAAATGAGATTCCCACAAAATTTTGACTATTCTAGAATAAGCATATAAAGCAAAATTAATCGATCGATATTCAAATACATAAATAAAATAGAGAAAATGGCAAACTAAAGGGATCATGACTTTTCTTTAGTGATTCAGAATACAACTAACACCCTATCAACTGACAAAACTCAAAGGGAGACTTTGTGGCTGGTAGAATGCTAGGTATCTAAAAGTCTGTTGTGAATATCATCCACTCTTCATTAGCCATCTCTGCAGGTGATGTATCTGGTTCTGCTCTAAACCAGAGGTTGGCAAACTGCTACACGCTGCAAACACCTGGGGGGCTCTGACAACCCACCATGACCAACCTGAACCCCATCTAGATAAAACCAGGTTCTCTGAGGGTAAAACTCAGATATCAATCTACTTTTTAAAAATTTACCAGGTGATTCCAATGCACAGCCCTTTTGAGGAACCAGGGCTTTGACCAACCAGTTTGAAAAACAAATACCTTAATGGGCTCATGAATCACCTGAGGATTCTGTTAAACTATAGATTCTAATTCATTAGGTGTGGGGCAGAACTCGGGAATCTACCATCCAAAAGGCTCCTAAGGAATGCTGGTTACTCTTCTAGGACCACACTTTCACTATCAAGCTCTACAAAGAAACAATATCTATTCCTCAGTACCTGAAATAGTTAGACACTGATTGTTACTTACTTCCATTATGCAATATGAGCTCAAAGAACTGACATCTATTAGCTCCCATCCCTCACCAAAAGAAAAAAATACCATGAAAAATGAGCAAGAATCTGAGGCACATGTTGAATTCAAAGACAAATACAAATGGATCAGGTAGGATTATCCCCGAGAATGCCCCCCTCCTGTGGTGCTGACATTTGCAGGCACAGGGTCCTCTAGTACACTCTCTCCCCAGGGCAGCCAACCTTTCTTAGAAATCGCTACACTTCTCCCAGCACTTCAGCTGGGAGAAATAAAACCAAAGGAGTGCGGAAAAGAGACCAGGTATTTACACGCAAGAACTAATGAACTAATCCAACTTAGGTCCAACTCATCCCCAAGTTCTGGATCTCTGAAATGAGCAGCATTTATGGTGTTGAGACCATTTCCAATAGAAGGTGCCAGCACAGTAGAGGACAGGGTGCTGAGTCAGCCGCTGCAGCAGTCACTGATTGCTTTATAGCCCAGGCTGGGTTTATCTCTAGCAGGAAATATGAGTCCACCGATAGCGAAGACTATTTACTGTATCAGCTTCTCTGCAGCCTTTAATCAAGCTGGGATCTCAGCATGTAAGTCCAGATCTTCAAGCCATTCTAGCAAAACATGCTTTCCCATCTATCCTTAATTCACAGAGGCTGCTTTCCTTGGGAAGAGCTGAGGGCAAGATTCTGCGATCACAGAACTTCTTGGCAGCAAATGTGCCATTTTGTTCAGTCCTTGAGGGCACCTCCTTAGGGAAAGAATGCAGAACTTTAAAGGGAAAGGCAAGAATTAAAATGATTTCATGCCTGACCCTTTATATAAGCTTCCTCCCAATTATAATCCTGTAGTCATTTTGCTCTTGAAGGTTTATAAAAGTTACATAAACATCTCGGGAAGAGAGGAGAGAAAGGAAAAAGAGAGTGGGATGGGGGTATGGGTAGAAAGCATCAAATATTTTTCTAACAGTAACTTTGACCTTTCTAAAACTATGCTGGCATAATTAAGTCCCCAATTGCAGAATCATCTAGAGAAACACATAGAAGTAGCAGCAGTCACCAAACACAACTGGTTTTGCATTTGCTCCATCCTCTAGGCCAGAGATGATTTACCAGGAGTTCCTGAGCAGGTAAAGTGTTCCTGAATGGATTTGAAGACATTCATGAACCTCAGAATATAGGTTTGAGGGTATTCATTAACCTCAGAATTTAGGTAGCAAATTGTCTATGGATAGCTTTTATTCCCCCCTAGGAAACATCTCCATATGTTTTGTCAAGTCTTAAAACATTTCATAGGTCTATGAAGAAAGGGTTAAGAATGTTCTGTTATTCATTAATTTTTTTTTCTTTTTTTTTTACTTTGTTTCTACTATATTGTCAGGCAGTGAACCAGGCTCTGAGAATAGGATAATGAACAAAACAGACAAATATCCCTATTTCCTAAAAGCTTCCATTCTTCTGGCAGGGAGGGATATTAACAATTAATAAGTAAGTAACAAACGAGATAGCATACCTGAGAATAATGAGTGCTACACTGAAAAATAAAGTGTAAACTCATATATTGGCAGTGTAGGCCTTACCCAGTAGGTGCTCAATGAGCAAAGACTGAAGGGGTGAGGGGGACATGCCAGGGATCATTACAGACACAGGTATCTGCAGATAGAAACAATCTTGAGACAGGAGCAACCTCTCAAGTTTGAAGAATGGCAAGGTGGCCAGTGTGCCACAAGCTGAGTGTGAGAAAATAAGACTGGAGATGAGAAGGGGTCACCTGTGGCAGCTGTAGACCGTTTTAATGATTTGGCTTTCAATGTAGGTAGGCTGGAAAGCCAGGGAGGCTTTAGGGAAAAGAGTGAGTCACTCTATTGGGACTGTTGAAGGACCCTCTGGCTGCTGTCTGGGGACTGGGCTTGCAGAAAGGATGGCAAACGTGGAAGCAGGGAAAGCCATTAGGTTTTAATAAAAATTCAGACTAGAAATGATGGGAACTTAATAGTGATGAGAGCTGGTGAGAAGCATTTAGTTCTTAGATATATTTTCAATTTAGAACTAACAGGATTTGCTAATGGGTTACACAGGTCTGTCCTGAAAGCATCGGTAACACAAACAATTTTAATTATATTGACACTGGCTCAATACTTTCAGGACAGACCTTGTTCGAGGCTATAAAAGGAGGAGAAAATACCAACATTCCTGAAATAAAATAGTAGGAGAATAGAGAGGCGTTTGCTGGGTGAGGAAAGATAAGAAATAGAAGGCTGATTAAGGTTTTGCTTTGGAAATGTTAAGGGTGAGAGGCTCATGAAATATCTGAGTGTGAATGATGGATATAGGAGTGTGGACTTCAGGGGAAGCTTTCAGCTAAAATACAGAGATGGGAGTACACAGGTGGTAGTTAAGGACTGACCCTGGATATGATCACTAAGGGAGTAGAATCAAGGAAAGGCCCAAAGACTGAGGCCTGGAACACTTCAGGATGAAGACATCAGGGAGATGAAGAGGGCCCAACAAAGTCTCTAGGAAGTGCTCCTTGAAGGAGGAGAAAACCAGGAGCTTGTATGTAGAGTCCTGGAAGCCAAGAGAGAAAAGTTTTTCAAGGAAAAGAAAGTGATCAGGTGTGCCAAGCTTCGAGTAGTGAGTAAGAAGTGCACCAGCAGCTGCCTACTGGCCCTGGAACTGTGGTGCCTATTCATGACCTTGACAAAAGCAGGTTGGGGTGGAAAGCACATCATAGAAGCCTGATTGGGGAGGCTTTGAGAGAGAATGAGAGAGGAAAATGATAACTAAAATAAAAACAATGCTGGAAACAATTCCTCTTTTAGGGAATATTGTGGTCAAAGGGATAGAGAAATGAGAAAGTAGAGGAAAGAGATGGAGGTCAAGTGTGTGTGTGTGTGTAAGAGAAAAGATAATTCAAATATGTTTTTATGCTGATGGGAGTGCTCCAGCAAAATCATTGTTTAAATTTCTTCACAGACCTTTCTTCATTTCTTTTTGATTTTTGTTTGATTTATTTTTTAGCCAAAGTACAAATTGCTAAAGAATAACATCACTGCCTACAATTTTGGCAATTCATTTTATTGGTTCAAAGCACTTGTAGGTTCAAGCCCTATTTTTCTTTTAAATAATAGTGTGACTATGGTAAACTTGCTTTAACCTTGTATTTTTTATCTTCAATCCACAGGCTGAGATGATCTAAGACATAGTAACACACACATATTTCTTGGCAATCCATAAAAGGAATATTCTGGAGACAAGATACACAAAAGAGAGGATGATCAAACTTCCCAATTATATAATCATTTTCGTTATTTTTCCCTGCAGACTTAAAGCATTGGGGATTTTTCATGCAGCTCTTTGTTGAAAGTCATCAGATGTAAAAACAAAGTATATCAAAGGGCAGACACAAACTGCAATTAATACTTGGATGATCTTTAGAGAACACCCATTCTTGTCCTGATCCAATAAACATCATTAATAAAAATCACAAATTCAGCTATGCCAAAAGAATATTAAACAAGTATAAATCCTAGGATGTGATTAAGGGTTATGGGTTGAATTGTAGCCCCACAAACGATGTTGAATTCTTAACTGCCAGTACATTTAAATGTGGCTTCATTGATCATGTTAAGATTTTTAGGGTGGGTCCTAATTCAATATGATTAACTCTTATAAAAAGGGAACATTTGGATACAGAGACAGACATGTATAGAAGGGAGATGATGTGAGACACCAGGGGAAGTGACATCTACAAGCCAAGAGGCATCTTAGGCTACTGGAGATAGAAGAGGATGGAAGAAAATCTCCCTTACAGCTCTCAGGAGGAACCAGCCCTGCCAAAGGTGTGATCTCGGATTTCTGGCCTTGGGAACTATGACAACATGCATTTTTGTTATTTAAACCATCCAGTTTATTGTGTTCTGTTACGGTAGCCTTAGAAACAAATACACTCTGTAAATACAGCTTATTGTACATGTTTCTTAAGACATTAACTAGGTAAATAAAATGCACAAAGAAAGTACATGGAGCTCTGCAGTTTTTCTTAATTTGAAATTTTATACAAAAGGAAAAATAATAGAAGAGTTTTATGTAGCCATTGATTTTTCTAGGTATATTAGGTATGATATTTGCTGGAAAATGAACTATTTATAACAGCAGGAAAAACCCCAAACTTTTCAAATAAAATTTAGCATTATATTTCAGCTGTTAATTTCAAGATCACCATGACTACTTGCTCCTTGGCAAAGGCAATTTGGAAATATTGTCAATTAGCTCTTATAGCTTTAGTCTAGTTTATTTGTAAGAAGAGCTGACTTCAAGTTCTAGTTCACTGAGTTTATCAGAGTGCAAAAGAGAATTGTAGTGCTTTGAGACTTAATTTAAGATATATTTATTTATCTATTGTCTGGATGGCCCAACTCCAGGAGGTATCATTTGTTGACATTTTTTTTTTTAAGCATAGAGATATAATACCACATTTGCACAATTGGACTCTAGAAGACTTTTATTATCTTCAAAAGGAATCTCTTACCCAAGCAATCACTCCCCATTTCTCCTCTTGCCCCAGCAACTGCTAATATACTTGCTGTTTCTACATGTTTCTCCTCTGTACATTGCATATAAATGGCATCATACAACATGTGGACCTTTGTGACAAGCTTCTTTCACTGAGCATAACATTTTCAAGATTCACCCATGTTGTACTTTGCCTCAGCACTTCATTCTATTTTATTGCCAAATAACATTCCATTGCATAGATATATCACGTTTGTATATCTATACATCAGTTTATGTGCATATGTTTTAATTTCTCTTGTATTATAACTAGAAGTGAAATTACTGGGTCATATGGAAACTATATTAATTAGCAATTTGAGGTACTACCAAACTATTTTCCAAAGTAACTGCACAATTTTGCATTCCCATCAGCAATAAATGTAGATTCCAACTTCTTCATATCCTCTCCAACACTTTAAATTGTCCATCTTTTTATTATATTATCCTAGTGGACATAGAGTAATAACTTGTTGTGGTTTTGATTTACATTTTTATAATAGCTAGTGAAGAGAGTGCCATTTTATGTCTATTTGCCATTTGCTAGTCTTCTTGGACAAATGTCTATTTAAATTTTTGGTATTAAAGAGAAAGAAACAAGGGCTTCCTCTTCAGCTCTTAGCACACACCTACTAAACCTTGCTAAACCTTGGAATCTCCAACGTGACGTATGTCCTCTGTATGCTAATGAGGTGACCAGTGGCTAGGGGCTTGACAATGGGGGTTAATCCAAGAATGACCAAGATGATATTAGATTATTGAATTTTTCAACCTGACCTCTGAAAATTGGAAGGGGAGAAGGGCTGAAGGTTGAGTTGCCAATGATTTAATTAATCATGGTTATTTCATGTAACCTCCATAACAATCCCTAAGCAATGGAATCCCGACAGAGCCTCTGAGCTAGTGCACACAGCCACAAAGCAGGCAGGGCTACCTCAACTCCACATAAGGGTAGAAGCTCAGGACTCTTTTGGGAATTTTCCTATGAACTTCTTCATCTGGTTGTTCATTTGTATTCTTTATAACAAATTGGTAAATATAAGTCAAGTGATTTCCTAAAATCTGTGAGCTGTCCTAGCAAATATGAGGAAGGAATTGTGAGAACCTCTAATTTATAGGTGATTGGTCAGAAGTATGGGTGGCTCAAGACTTGTGATTGGTATCTGAAGTGGGGGCATTCTCGTGGGACTGAGTCTTTTTAACCTGTGGGATGATGTAACGCTAACCCCAGTTAGATACTATCAGAATTGCATTGAATTGTTGGATACCTATTTGGTGTCAGAAAGTTGGAGAATTGGCTGTTGGTATTGGAAAACACAAAGTCTTTGCCAATTTTATATTTATGTCATTTGCCTTTTTATGATTGAGTTTGGAACAGTTCTTTAATATGTTAGATAAAAGTCTATAATGAGATACAAGATATGCAAATATTTTCCTCCTATGGTTGTCTCCACTTTCTTAATGGCATCATTTAAAGCTTAAACATTTTTTATTTTGATGAGGATCAATTTATGTACTTATTCTTTTGTCACATTTGCTTTTGGTATAACCTAAGAAACCATCTACTAACCCAAAGTCACCAAAGTTTACTTCTATGTTTTTTTCTATAATTTTACAGTTTTAACTTCTACATTTAGGTCTAGGATTTTGAGTTAATTTTGCTTATGATGTATGGTAGTAATCCATTAATATATTTTAAACTTTTCTATTTAACTTCAAAAGTATTGCTAATCAAAAAAGTCAAATAGTTGTAACTTGGTTCCCAAATCCTGTATCTGAGATCAGTCAGATATACCAATTCCATGTTCTGCACCAGAAACAGAATAAGAATTGAAGTTTGAGGTAAAGAACTGTGATGTACTCTCCACAGCATGGCTAAAGGGCTGTATATCCTCTCAATACATTCAACTATTCTTTTCTTTAAGCAGAAAATTTTAAAATCTTATTTTTATCAAATTAGAAAGTATAAATAATCTTTAACCAAGATGAACAAAATAGTCAATAACATAATTAACAGTTAAAAGAGCACTTATGGATTAGTTTTAGACACTTTGAGCTAAGCACATACACACAAATCAAAAGGGCCAACAGATTTCACACCTAGGAAAAGCACTTACTCTTCATAAACATACAACTTCTGGGGAAGTGTACATGCAGCCATTCACACTGGTTCTCCTTTGTGGGAAGTAAAGTGGGAAAAGATCTACTTGTCCTCTTCCAGTGGAGAACTACGAAGATCAAGAAAATTATGAATATGAAAACCCTTTGAATGGTGAACCACTGTAAAATTTGGGTATTCATAATAATCAGAGCTTTGCCAAAGGCCTTTCTTAAAACCACAAAGCTGGTTTTAAGCTAAGTGACAAGGAGACTCCACTAGAAGTTATATCTTGACTGGTTTTTCTCTGCATGACACACACAGATGAGCAGGTTCAGTTCCTCCCTTTCTGAGGAGATGCTGATGTGAAACCAGGCTTGAGAATCATAGGCTGTACTGACCTAGTGACAGGACTGTTCTGTGGATTATAGTTATTATCCATGCCCATAAAGAATCTAGCAAATACTGACAGGTAGAGCCTGATTTTAATGATAAAGATTGCATGAAACAGATTAACCTTGTCAGTCAAAAGATGAAGGAGAACCCCCGCCCCAATCTTATTAATTTTCCCTTAAATTACTCATGTGCCTGATGAAAAATCACCATACATGTTGAAAGCACAATATTGACAAGAAGCTACATTAATAACTTGGTAGTTCCCCAATGTAAAGGTATATCATCCTTAGCTCATAATGTCTTGAAAATCAGCTCCCCAAGGATGCAAAAAGTCACTCAAGATCTTGTTGATAGGAAACATCAAGATCAAACATCTTAGGCCTTCTCCAACCCAAATCATCTTCCTCAGCTCAGATTCATATGTTGTCTGATCTTGATTCCTGCTGGTTGTTTTTTAACACTTTCTTCTTACGTCCTTATTAAGACTCCCTGAAGACAGCATCTAGCCTTACTCTTCTTTTCCATCTCTGGCAATGCCTACCCCATGGTAGGTATTTCATCAGTTGAATCTGACTAGCTGAAGGAGTAGGTAAAAACCTGGCTCACTGAACATCACATCAGGTTATAAAGGGAAATAGGAACTTATTTTTGGAGGGAATTACAACTTTAAAAGCATGTTGAAAGAGGTAATTCTAGTATTTGCTACAGAGTGGAAATAAGATTTGCCAAAGTATTCATGTCATATTGTGCAGAATACATTTGCAGGGCTGGATTATGGTATTTTACTTCTTCTGTGGCTGAGTCTGTAAAAATACCGCCTCTTCCACTAATTTCCAATAAAAATCAAGTATTCTGTCTGCTGAAACCTATATCATAGTTCTTATTAATACTTACTCTCGCTTAGTGCCACCAAGCTGTACCTCAGTTCCTGAATCATGTTTTGGGGGTGACAATGTGGCCACGAAGTATTTTATTCCTTGAATTTGGTAAACAGGTTTGATGTGTATAACATTCCGTGTGTGTGCACACACGCATGCACATACACGTGTACATTGTGATGTTCTATTATTAGTGAAAGCGGTCTGTTTTTTGTAGATGTGCAAAAAATCTACCATATGTCAGCCTTAGCACTCCCCATAGACATACTTGCATGGAGATTTTTCTCTCCAGCTACTACCACTCATTGTGCCATTCTGGTATAAAGTGCAGTGAAGTAGACTCATCAAAAATACACTAAAAATAGCTAGCCCTGATTGTAATCAGAGATAGAATGTGCATTCCTGTTAATGTTAATGTTCTGTTTCAGTTTTAAATCTTTTCCTTTGTTGTTCTTAGGCTTCTGGACCCTGTCCTATTCAAAAACTATACAGTCGTCCTCCTCTGCCTGGTGATTTGAGTTCTCACCACAAGCTTAGTTCTCTCAAATCGTTAGAAAACCACCAGGGCTGCAGTGACTTGGCACCACTCACTTTCAGGGTTTTTATTAGGGTATATGGACCTCCTTGGCAAAAAGAGTTGCTTCCAAACCAGCAGATGATGAATATAAGTCTCTGGAACTGGCCAGGCTCAAATGCTGAGAGAGAAGGCTGACATGCATGCTTTTTAAACACTGGGTCAGTATTGGATGGGCTTCCACATACCACGACCACCACCGCATTTATGCGGTGCTTCTGTTGCCAGCAACTTGATTTTGTTCTCACTGCTCTCCCATTCCTCATTTTAAACCATCTGCCTTGGCTGAAGGCCCAGCTGCTTCTGAAATGTTCCCTTTTCTCTAAAATGGTGTTCTGGATCTCCCACAGAAAGACTTCCAGAATATTTCCTTTCCATTTTTTCTCCTTCCCCTTTGTCTGCTATAAAAGCAGGTCATAACACCTTTCCAATTTTACCGTTGCTCATAAATTCTGCTCCATGAAGCCAACTGGGGAGCAGGCCTTTAGCTGCCTTTGGCTTGCTGCTGCCCTCTTTTCTGACCAACAGGCTTCCTGTGGTGGGGAGAATTTGGTCACTAGAAGGAGCTGCACTGAGTCCTCCAAGGATTTATTTCACCTTTTGACATGAGGGGTTGGCAGTTAATGTGATTCAAGCTTCTCCCAGCTGTTAGCGCAGAGCTCCCCATTATGCCTGGAGTAAGCATTGAACCACTAGTTACCCACAGTTTCAGTGACCAAAAGTCTTCCCATCATTCTTTGTCTCCTTGTTACAACCAGGAGGTAGGTGTGTGTGTGTAAGTGCAAGCATGCATGAACAAGAGCTCCTCACACACCCTGTGCGATGTGGGAAGGGAGCTGGGGAAGAATGCCGAGTATCATTTTTCAGCCTCTGTCTCTCAAAACTGTTCTAATTTCTCTGATTTGTTTTCATAGGAGCAAAATGGAGAGGGGAGGGGAAAGATTTTAATCAAACTGAGCATTCCTATGGCAGAAACAAAAAACTTTCTTTTTTCTTTTCTTTTTTTTTTTTGTCCTTTCGTCTTATGCCCACTCCTCACCCCGTTGGAAATTTCCAGATTGTTTGCCTTTTTAAGATGCTGAGTGTAAGGATGGAAGGGGCTGCACAGGGATGCATGGAGCTGGAAAAAAGCTGACTTTCCTGTAAGGATGTGACCTTCATGTGTTCTGTCTGAATATCTCCACTCCTCTCCCACTCCAGTGCATTTCCTTGACTCCAAGACGTCATCACTCATGAATTAAAATGTGCAGAGTCGCCTTTTAGTAACTACTTGAAAATAGCCCTGTATAAAACCAGATTTTAAAACTATAGCTGGTCTAAGCCCTGGCTGGTGGCACAGTAGATAAGGCACCTGCCTGCAAACCCAAAGGTCGCTGGTTCAATTCCCAGCCAGGGCATACAACCAGGCTGCAAGCCAGGTCTTTAGCCAGGTCTATAGCTGGAGGCAGGTGAAAGGCAATCCATATATTGATGTTTCTCTCCCTCTCTGCCTGTTTCCCTTCTCCTGTCTCTGAAAATAATAAAATCTTAAAAATATGAAACAACAACAAAAAACTATAGCTGGTCTATATGTTTTTTTTTTTTTTTTTTTTTTTAATCCTTTCACCTTTCCAACTAGCCCCATAACCTCCCTCCCCATTGACAGTTGTTAGTTTATTCTCTATCTATGAGTCTATTTCTATTTTGCTTGGGGTGGTAAGCACATAATATACGGATAATGTATTATAGAATTGTATACCTGAAACCTATATAATTATATTAACCAAAGTCACCCCAATACATTTTTGAAAATCTATAGCTTGATAATATGACAGAACTTTAGTCCATTGTCAAGAAAAAGATGTTATTTTTAAAATAAGTTAGTACATCTTCTAGAGCAAATGATTTTTAAATCATCATTTAAAGAAAATGCAACATATTTCAAAATACTTGAAATTCTAAAAAAGAAAAACCAATTTATGTTCATGGCTCATGTTACTGTGTGTAAGTAAGCTTTACGTGCAAAATAGTGGTAAACAAATATCAAACTCAAATAATGATCTGCATGATGAAGTTTTCAGGGGTGAAGGGTACCGCCATTTACTTTCAAAAGCTTAATATAATAGGATGAATAGTTAAGTGATAAAGCAACTATAACAACATGGGTAAAACTAAGGTACTTGGTATATAGGCGCTCACCGTACAATTTTTTAAAAAACTTTTCTGTAGGTCAAAGAGTTTTCACAATAAAATGCAGGTGTGTGGATGGGGAGGCATAGCACTTGGAACCAGAAAGTTTGGGTTCAAGTCCCAGTGTGGCCTGAATGATCTATTAAATGTGGTCAGAGCCTTCACTTCAATAGATTTGTTTTCCCATTTACAAAAGGAAAATCTTCAATATATTTTTCATCAAATAATCTACTATTTTATGAAACAAACATAAATGAAATAGTTAGAAGCCTTCAATTCATAGGAATTTGGGGCTTTCATTTATTGAATTTATGCAGTCCAAAGGAAACATTGAGAACTCTTTTATCCAACATTTTATCAGTTGGGAAGCTCTACTGCTCCCGTTTGATGGTCTTGCTCTCCCTGCACAAACAACTTGTCTGGTGCTAAGCACAGGTGCCAGAAACATAGTGGGTGGGGACAACCTCTCCAGAACAGGGGTGAGTGGAGATCAGTTTGAATAACTTAAGAGAAAACAAAGAGATGGCCATCCCATGAGGCTTGATCCAAACTATTCTGATGTGATTGTCCACCTCATTGCTGTGAAGTCCCATACCCAGGCAGAGTGGGGAGCCCCGTAAAAGGTGGGTATTTGGGACCAGTCTGAAGTGGACTTTCCTTCTCACTCCCCTTTTTACCCCAAACCATGCCCCCCATTTCCAGGTCAAATTACCTGCCATTTTGAATGAATCATGTGATTGATGGCTCTGTTTCTTATTAAAAATACAACTACTTCTGAAATAGGTAACACGTTCAACTACAGCAGCCATTCACATCATACTGTTAATGACTATCATATTCTCTTAGGCTGCTATAAGAGAATAACATAGACTGGGTGGCTTATAAACCATAGGAATTTATTTCTCTCAGTTATGGGGGGTAGGGAAGTCCAAAATCGAGGCACTGGCAGATTCAGTGCTTGATGAGACCTTGTTACTAGTTCATAGACAGCTGCCTTGTCCGTGTCCTCACACTTTGGAAGGGACAAGGAAGCTCTCTGTGGCCCCTTTTATAAGGGCACTAATATCATTCATGAGTGCCCCACCCTCATGACCTAATCATCCCTCAAAGGCAAAACTGTCTAATATCACCTTGAACATTAGGATTTAATATATGAATGGGGGGGGTACATAAATATTCATTCATAGCAATGATCTTTAAATTCTTTCCAAATATCACTTAATAGTGGGAAGAGAAGATTAATTATGATAATTTTCTCCTATCCTGCAACACTTTTCTTATCACAGTTAGCAGCTAGAACTTACCCGTTAGCCTAAAATGGAACCAATATGTAAAACACTTCTTTTTATTGTTTTTCTTTTTATTGTATTTTTCCATTACCATTCATTCCCCTTATACCTCCCTCCCCACTTCAATCACCACACAAACCTACATGAATATCATCTCTTTAATCTTCTTTTTTTTTTTTTTTTATTACATTTCCCCTTAACTTGTTGAACCAACTAAAGTTTATTGAGCATCTATAACTTACAAGGTGCTATGCTAGGTTCATAGGAAATAAGGGGGGAAGACCAATATCGTCTCTCATGATGAGGGACTGGGACTGGTGACCTGGAACTTTTCAGGTTTTAGCATCAAAAATTCCACATCCTGGGAAGCCTCTCAGACCTGGGCAAAACAAGAGGACTGATTACCTTACTCTGATGTATAAATGATACTATAAGTGATAATACAGTTCTATATTATCCATCAATATATTTGATGATTGCAAAGGTGTATAGATTGAGAAGACCTCACTTAACTTGTGCAGTCTTAGAAGACTTCAGAGGCTGTGGGCATGAGAACTGAAATGTGAAGAAAGAGAACTGTGAGGGAGCTCCAGGTAAAGAAAAACCCTACTCAATATTCCTAATGAGGTGAGAAAGAATGTGGTGTGTCTGAAAAATGAACGGTGACCTTAAATCTTGATGTGCCTGGGACTGTCCCAGTACAGCCTATTGCTCTGACCTAATTATTTATCTCTTAGTTAGGAAAATGAATTCTTCTGGTTTGGAAAATGACTATTCACCACAGAGAAACTCAAAGATGTCCATGTGGCTAGAATAAAAGGATTAGAGTGGTATAAATGAAGCTGCTGAGATACCTGAAACTGATTATTCAGGTTCTCCAGGGAGATACCAGAGGTTTAGGATATTATATAAGAAATACAGGAACAGTGAGAAGTGAGATCTACAGAGAAGCAGCATGATCACATGTGAATTTTAAACAGAACAAATGCAGGCAGGATGTGAGGGATCCAATCAACAAGCTGCTTCTGTGGTCTGAGCCAGCAACAATAGTGCCTAGATTAGAGTGGAACCACCAAAAATGGAGCTAAGTAGATTGTTCAAAACTATTTAGGAAAAATAATTGGCAGAATCCAATCTGATGGCTGAAAGTTTAAGGGTATGGATGAGGCAGGACGTCCACCACTGGCTGCATAGACTGAGCTGAACGGCTGAGAGTGCCTTTCTCATGACACACCAGGCAGGCATTGCAATGCCAGCCTGCTCATCAGAGGCAGAAGGAGAGGAAGCGCAAGGAAAGAAGGCCTGCTTTCTGGTAGAAGTGCCTAGCTGGACAAGAGCGTGATATAGGAACTGATGAGATTTGGAATTCCATGTCTTCATTCCTGAAACACTCTAATAATAAGTATCCTTCTTTACCATTGATTTGGTCATGCGCATCTCTTCCATATGTGCAGGTTCTCTCTTGCTCTGCCCATCCTATGCCCTAACTAGACTGTGTGCTTAGGAGTGATGACCAGGTTGGATTCATCTGTCTTCTCACCACAGAGCCTAGCACAGCGTCTGTCTTGAAGGAGGCTCCTGCCAACTCTTGGAGGAATGTGGACAAATGGACATGGAGGTAAGGGGATTAGCTTCCACAAAGAGAAGACTGGATAGAGAAAGGCCGGCTGGTGACAAGGGTGTATAAATTAATTCTGTTAATCCAATTGAATACATCACTACAAGGGCCCAAACCGTTTCTGTGAAGGGCCAACAGTAAACACTTCAGGCTTTGCAGGGCATGCAGTATCTGTTCAAGCTTGTCTTCTCTCCTGTTTTACTGAATAAGCAACCACAGACAATGAATAAGCAACCACAGACAATGTGTAAACATCAGGGCGTGGCTGGGTTCCAAGGAAACCTTATTTATGGATACTGAGAAGTGAACGGCATATAATTCTCACAAGTCAGTCAGAAAATATTATTCTTCTTTGGATATTTTTCAGCCATTAAAAATGTAAAATCATTCTGAATTGCAGGCCTTATAAAAACAGGCAGTGCCTGAATTTGGCTTTGGGTTGTGGTTTGCTGAACCCTGAACCAATATATCCATTTTTCTAATGTGCAGCACAGCTTCTTAGCATACACATTCTTAAGCAGAATCAAGAAACAGCTCACTCCCGAATGCCCTCCCTTTCTTTCAGTCTCAGGAACAAGAAGACATTTACATCCCTATTGTCCCTTATCTGGAACTCATTTAAATGGCTTTGATTTCTTAAATGTTTTCTGTTTCAGAAATCTTCTTTTGAGGCCTTCTTTCTCTCTCTGCTTTCCCCATTTGACTCTCCTTTTTTTTTATATGGTGCAAGTTTGTTCTCTCAATCATAAATTTTGCTTTTACTACCAGAAGCATTGCTGGGTTTGACATTTTTAGTGAGGATCCTGAGATTTCCTCCGTTTTTGTTTATCGCTCCCTTTTCATAAGAAGGGCCAGCCTTGGACCTCACTAAATAGAGGATTGATGCTGACATACCATGAACTACACCTGGAAATCTGTTAACAATTAACGGGCAGCGAAAAGAGATAACCTAAAGATCCAGAGGCTGCCTGCTTTCTGGGAGGTAGGGGCCGCTTTAAAGTGCTAATGATTGAATACATTAAAGCCAGTCCAGCAGCATCTGAAACTGCACTGGGCTCCCTGTTTGTTTAAAGAAAAGCACTGTTCTATAGCACAATGATTTCTAAAACTAAATTAAGACATGCATGTGAGAAGGAGACTGTCATTCCTGCTTGTTTCATTAGAGAGAAGCAGAAAAGGTAGGGATCCTCTCTAAAATGCACCTAACCAAATTTATTCCTGCAGGCCAGTGTCCTGCAGCAACTTTATTTCCAGTCAGGTATCTCTGTATAGGAATAGCACCTCACATTGAGGCTAGCATCTGCCCAAATACAGAGATTAAAAATAATAAAATACATTTTGAATCAAGAAGGAGAAGAATTGGAATAGAATCAATGGAACCATTTTTTTCCAGCTCTAGAAAGTATAACTTATGACCACTTGTGCCAAGATTTCAGAGGGGAGCAGTTCTTTTTTTTTTTTTCAAGATTTTATTTCATTATTTTCAGAGAGAGGGGAAGGGAGAGAGGCAGACAGGGAGAGAGACATCAATGTATGGTTGCTTTTCACAGCAGTTCTTGATTCTATGCTTGTGATGGAGATTAGGGAGGAAAGTGAGAACATTCACTCTATTCTCAAGCCAGTCCATATTCAGCCTGTCATGCAGTGGGATCAAAAATAGTTGGGCACCGCTGTTCTGGAATATAGCCTTAATCTGGGAAACCACAGAAGTGATGAGGGGAGTTGTCAAGGGATAAGAATACAGTGCACATCATGCAAAATACCTTCTCCCCCTTTCCCACCGCAGAGAACATCTGTAAAGGCAATCTGCAGCTTCAGTCTTATCCAACCACTAGGACTTCTGGGAATGTCTATTATATTGGAAAACCAGTGGTTTGATATGCAGCCCTATTTCCCAATAGTCCCAGTTCTACAACTGGCTTCTCTGGGATGTTGCAGGTTCAGGGGTAGAGTTAGATCCACAAATCTCAATGGCATTAACATGAATCCTGGCATGTGACAGATAGCAAGCTTGGATCTTGTCCTGCGAGTGTGCCTGGCAGGGTGAGAGCACAGCCTAGTCTGCAATGTGTTCCTGGTGGCCCTGCATTGGCTTGGCCTCAGTCATCACAGAATCATCCTTGTTAGATGGAGGGGCTTCACTTTTTTGGTGTGCCCTTCACTGGCCCATGGAAATTGATCATTTTCACAAACTGCTAATTCCTAAAGCCTTCTACGGATGGAGCCAGGGGAAGGAAAGAAAAAAAAAAAAAAGTACAATTCAAATGCATGCTCGGAATTTGCTAATAGACGTGCATGGTCCTTTTGGAACCAAATAGAATTTTTGATGAAGTACCTTGTGGCAAATTTGAAATATTAGCCTAGAGGCCCCAGCAAGACATAACTCACTCTACTGGTGAGAACAAATCTCATTTCCACATCCATTCCTTTAAACTCATTATGGACCCAGGGCCGGGGAACCCTAGCCTGGAGCAAGTTTTAATAAAGATACTGGTGGAGTAGTTGCCATAGTATTAAATGCAATAATAAGCAGCAAGCTACTTGGTGGCATGGACCCCTGGCCAGTTAAGACCCTGGAAGGCAGCTTGTGAAGGGCATAGCACACCATCAGCACAGAACACGACACCCAAAAAGCATTTCATTACATTATGCAACGATTTGTCACATAAGCCTCATTCTGGCTTAGATGGCCTGATTGTTGGCTTGCCTTCAAATGAATAATTGCTGAGAATAATTAATTTTAAATTAATTTTTATTTAAAAATATTTTAAAAACAGGGGTATGCAGTAGGGGAATTAAAAATAATGATAACTTTAGGCACTAAAAGACCTACATTCAAATTTCTAATCCAGGACAAATTTTATTCCCTCATTTGGACTCGACTTCTACAACTAGAGTTATGCTTTTAGGTAAATGTAAGTTATGTGTTTGTTGCTAATATTGTTGTGTGCATTGTCATATAATATATTCTCAATAAACATGCATCACATGGACATATATTTGAGGATAGCTATATAGGTTAAGAGAGCTAATATAGGTAACACTTGTAGTACCTTGCTTGGCACAATGTAGTTCCAAAACAAAATTCAGAACAAATTAACTGCTGGTACAAGGGCACTGTTGGAAAGGCCAAGAGAACGTATAATGAAAACTTCACCCAAACTGAAGAGGTTTGCTGGCTTCTAGGTTCTGGTAGAAAGGACTCAGGTGCAGGGAGCCCAGGAAAGGCTTACACAGTAGAACATCGCAAGGAGGGAGGCAGATGACTTGAAAATGCAAGGGAGGGTTTAAAAAGAGCCAGAGCCTGTGGTTACTGTTACACAGTCATACTTGCTAATCAATTCCCAGCTTTAACAAGCACATTGAAAGGTTTCTCTGGTTTTCCAGGATATATCTATGTCTAGGCAGGTAAAGTCACATAAAAAATTAAAGCATGTGTTTAGAGAATCTACAGAATCAGCTACTTTCATTCTGGCCACTGTCACCAATGTTCTCTGTGGCCAGATGATGACTTCCTCATTTCTTTGTGCTGGCTCTTCAAGCTTGTCTTAGCCAATCAAATTTCTACATACTCTTTGAGTCTGAAATAAGCTATACAACTTTTTGAGAGAGAGAGATAGAGAGAGAGAGAGAGAGAGAGAGAGAGAGAGAGAGAGAGAGAAAGAGGGAATGAGTTCAATGGGACTATCCCCCATCTCCTCTGTCTTCATCATACCTTTTAATTTGTTTATAGAATGTGGGAATTTTTTCTCATTGCTTATAATGTACTTGTTTCCTCAGACAAAACATTAATTCTTCATAATAGGAATGACTTGGTATACAGTCCCATGGGCAAACCACTCACCAATATGACCCAATGGACACCTATCAATTAAAGGGTGAAAGGAAGTGAGCAGGTGCCTTCTTCATGTTACATAGACAGGAGCAAATGGCCTTTGTGTGGTACTCCGTAATTTTCCGCAAACATAGTAACTATGATATGCAAGGTAACCAGAAGTAATATCAACAGCATTGTACAAACATAAATAAACATATACATTAAATGTGTGTGCACACACGCACACAAAATGAGGGATAGCTCCACTTAGGCATTCTCAGAGGCAGGATTTGTAAGCAAGCTCCATGTAAGTTGTAAATTCTGTCTGTAACCAACATTTCTGAGTGGGGCTACCCATACCAGGTAAGCATCTTGAGAGACAGCCTAGAGCCTCAGTAGAAGGGCCAGGGCTGATCCCCGTCCAGCCACCAGTGCTGGGCTACCTGCGTCTTTTACTGACTACTCCAGAGCTACTCCCATCCTCCCTTTCTCTTCTGCTCAGTGGGTTTTTCAGTCTGCCCCTCAGCTCAGCCATCCGCCACCAATAGGCATGCCTCTGTAATCCATAAACATAAATCTTCCTTTAATATCACACAATTTGAAATCATTTCATTAAAGTTTCCAACGTTGCTGCTTTATGTAAAAGAAAGAAAAGATGGAACTGCTACTGGTGTTTTAAGAATGAATTGAACATTCTTTCCTAAGATGGAGAATGACAAAACCCCACCGAGCAATCCATCTGCTTTCAGATTGCTGGGATTGGACTGTGGATCAGCCAAGGGACAAGGACAACTAAGCATTTATTGTCAGAAAGAGCAAAAGGAAAAGTCCAGAGAGTTTCCATTACTCTAGAATTACCAACAGAACATGTTCCACTTTATATTCATTATGAATTGCATCCAATAATAGATGCCAGATAAGCTATTCATATTAATAAGTAAACATTTTGAGGTATTGTAATTGTGAGGAAATGGAAGCAGTAACCCAGAATGAAATCATATATACACACACATTCAGGGAGGGAGATCTCCAGTGCAGATGGCTGCCCATGCTGAGCACACTGACAAGTGATTATCGTAAAGTTGAGAGAAGCAAGTCTTCTTGGGCACATGTTCTAGCTAAAGTTGAAGCAGGGGTGCAAATTATATAGCAGGGCAATTAGGGGATTAATTAATTAAGACTCCATTTACACTTCTATTGTCAGTGCTAATTATTTGTTGGTTTGAAGTAAACTCTCCTATCATCATTAGTGGCTGTCAATGATAATACTCAGATTTTCACAATTACCTGTAGATTTCAAGGCCTATGTTTGCAGTGTCAGCTCAGATTTTCACATGATGACAGTAATAAAGGGACACATACTGTGAAGCTAAAAATGCCTTTCTTTTTTCAACAAGAGGTATGTTATTGTTACTATTCTATTCCTTTAGACTTTAGTTTCTGTCTGGTATTTAATATACCAAGGAAACCATTTTCTTCAATTTCAAATAAAAGAAACTTTGAAGAAAAGAAACTGGTTAGATTCTTTGGAAGAGGATAAGTGAGCAGAAGTTTTGTCCATGAAACATTTGTAGACCATCTTAGTCCATACTGCAAATTAGACATTGTTAATATTAGCAAGCACAGCTAGTAACCTCCCTTGCAAGTCTGTAGACAACCTTTCAATAAGTAATCAGTGATGGACTACACTTGCCCAGGCCTGAGATTATTCAGTTCTCTCTTTATTTTTATTTATGGACTTTAAGAGAGAAGGCACAAGGGGAAGGAAGGGAGGGAGGGAGTGAGGAGGGGAGAGAAAAGAGAGTGAATACCAAGTTGTTATTCTACTTATTTATGCATTCACACTCTAACCAACTCCAAATAAGCTACCCAGCCAGAGGTCAGTTCTGTTTTTGAAAACAGAGTAACTGATATTCTTTTCTGTTGATTTCTTCCAGAGGCCCTTTATATTTACAACCAGACAGCAGAATATGTTTTAATTTTGGCAATTCTGTAAGTCATCAGGATCTAGGGTGGGTGTAGAGGTAGAGACTAGAACAAGGTAAATTAAGGTCTTTACAGCAATGCCTGAGAAATACACCTGGAAAAAGCATTTCTAAAAAGGAAATAAATAATGGTGCTAGATTCAGCAGTTGTGATAACAGAAAGAAAGTGTGTGTGTAAACGGGATGGAAGAATGGGAAAGATGAGACTATAGGAGACCAAAAAATGCAGTCAAGAGAAATGTGACACAATTTCACTATTGGGTGTTATTTTGGAGACTTTTATGACTTTTTAACCAATGACTAGAGGCAATATAATCAAGGCTACCCTCATTTAAAAGCTAGGCCTAAAGAAAATAGCTTTCTTTTCTTTTTAAAAAGATACCTTTTTTCCTTAATTGGAAAGTTTTCTGTGCTATATCTTATTTTAGAATCTCTCCTTTTTTCATAATTTAAAAAAATTAGAACCTATGGGTAATTTGTAATTTTGTTATTTCTGGACACATTTAGATTGGCCATTAATGTCAGATGCTGAAGATGGTGATTCTAAAGACCAAGGAATGGAGTCACATGTCCATATACCCCTTAGTAATACATAGAGGTAGACTTCTGGAGGAGCAGGGGTAGAGAAGGGCACACAGACTGTGTAGACATAGGTGAGATGACAGGAAGACTAGAGTTGCCATCTGCTGGAAAATGGAAAGAATGACATTTGACAGCTCACTGCAAGAACAAAACTAAACTCATTAGTCAAAATAATAAATCTGCATGCACTGTGGACGCCCATTAAAAACAGTAAAAATTGAGGAGGGGTGTTATAATTTCAGCATGGCAGTTTTGGATAATGTAGAAAATACAAGGGGGAAGTAAAACCAGGGTGCCCTCTTTTCTTTAACGTGTATTTTGCATACTTGTAAAAAGGGTAAGGACTGTACTTCAAACCTTTTCAAATGCCAACATGTGCTTTGAACCTTCATTTCTCAGGTTCACTGCTGCAGCTTTGGAAATGAAATCGATGAGGGTTTTTTTTCTATAAATACTCCTTAAAATCTCAGATATCTTTTCTGCTTCTGTAACATGACCAAATACACAAAGCTTACTTAGACTGATCATAAAGACCACTTGGACTGGAAGTCAAAAAGTATATATAGGTGGATAGTCTCAGTTTGCTTACTAGCTATTGTAACCATTAGCCAATCACTTTATTTGTCTGGGGCTCAGTATTTTAAGCTATAAAGTTATTAATGGTATGGAGGATGAGCTGCAGAGTTTAAATGATCTCTAAGGTCCTTTTTAGTTCTCAAATTCTGTGAATCTATAAGCATTACAAATTTATATAGTACTTATAACATGAATATTCAAGCTAATATGTCATCATTGCTTCTACTGAATGCAGCAAAACAGTATCTAATGGCTTGATTAATCAGCCATAACCATTTTTGCCAATGAAGGGAAAATGTTTTCCCCCTTCTTATATTATAGAGAAAGAACCAGTTACTTAAACTTGTTTTCTCTGATGTTCTTCCCATTGCAGCAACTGCCATAACCCAAGTACCTTGATGGGAAACAGTGTAAAACAAAACCAGCTTTCAGGAACACAGAGTTAGAACAGCAAGCAACTTTGAAATCAGAAGAGGAAACAGATTAAGGGACAGATCCACTCTTGGATAACCGGTTTGGGCCAAAATGGATTTGATCATTTAAATGGCTAATTCTTCCTTACCTGAACCAAATCCATCTTACTTTATTTAGCTCTAACTCCCATGCATGATCAGCATCTAAGTCCTGTGTCCCTTCCTCTCTAATCAACTTTTGTCTAGCCCAGAGTGAACCCTCCCTCCTCTGGAAACATTAGTGTTTCATATCCGAATCCCTCATTTAGTAATTAATTTAGATAACCTTTTATTCATTCATTTATTCAACAAATATTTAATGAACACATTTTTGATACCTTGCATTCATTCTTTTAGGTAGAGACAAAGAGTTAAGACCCCCATTCTAATGAAGCTTAAATCTTAATGGAAGATGGGGGGGACATATAAATAGGAAAATATCGCATAGTAGCATGTGCAATGACAGAAGACTAAAACATGGTGGTATGATAATCTGGTACTTTATTTTAGGTTCAGTGTCAAGGAAGACTTCTCTGGGAAAGTGACTGCTAAGTTGAGACTGACAAGAAAATGGCTATTACTAAAACTGAACCAGTAGCATTTGGGGGAAGGGCAGTCTCAAAGGGAATAAACTGGCATTGAAGTGGGAATCAGAGGAAGAAGTAAGGCTGTAATCAAGTCAACAGGGGGGTGGTGACAAAAGATTAGGTGAGGGAAGTAGGCAAGATCCAGATGAGTTGGGGCCTCAATGTCCTGTGAAAAAACATGGATCTTATTCCAAGTGCTCTGGGGAACTAAGCAGAGAATTGGGTTTTCTTTTCACGTAAATCAGTCTTCCAGAACTTCAAGAGCAATGGACTGGAAGTCAATCTTTAAATTTTTTTCAAAACTGCTAAACCTTTGTTCATGGAAAGTTTTGTTTGTTTTATTTTGTTTTTTTTTGTTTTTGTCTTTTTAATGAATGACTGCTTGTAGGCTGACTGACTGGGCAGCACATGAAATCTTTATGTTATTTCGTATTTTACGTAAGGCCTTCACCATGAGGCAGTCAGAGGTCACGATGGCTACAGCCCTCACTTCCAATCCGCAGGAAGGCTGAGGGAGGCTGTGAACTCAGGTGGAGTCCTCAGACCTAGCCTGTGACAGCATCCCAGACAGGTGGCAAGGCTTCACACTGTCGGGAGGAGCCCATAACGAACAAGGGACTGTTTTTGTCTCTTTGCTTGACCTTTTCAGAGCAAGCAAATCCCCTAACTTTGCAGAGAGGTTTTTGTGCTCAGAGTCACGCAGCTATAATTGAAACTTTGGAGCAGGTAAATCTGTAATGATTTGTGATGTTCATGCTCAAAAGAGTATCTTTGTGTAAAACAGCAGTCTGAATAATAAGGGAGATTAATTCACAAAGGTTCGTCTGTATTTTCTTTCTGTGCAAGCCCCATTTTTACATGCTTTCTTTTGACTGGAGGGCAATCTTTAATTGCAACTTTAAGGAAAGCAAGTATAATAAAGAGGTTGTTAAACATTATGAAAACTAGAATGCTTCTAATATTAGCTGAGAGTTACCTGACTTATGTTTCATCCGGAGCTCTAGAAAAGGCAAAGCCCATGTCATTAGCAAAGAATTAGGAAGGGAAAAAAATCACCTTCCTCCTTCTGCCTGGACCCTCATGGCCTAAAAAGATCCTCTAAGCTATGATGAAAGGAACCTGCATCTTGGAAACCCTGCTACATGTCCGCACCTTTTAATCCTACGTGATACCTGGGGTGCTAAGCAATACAAATGGAATTGCTAGTAGCAAGAAGAAAGAAAAATTAAAGAAAGGAAGGAATGCAGGGAGAGAAAGTGCAAGGAAGGAAGGGAAGGAGGGAAAGAGGTAGGGTAGGAAGGAGAAAGAAAGGAATGGGGTGGGGGTAACAGGGGGAGATATAGAGAAAAAGTGAAGAGGAGATGGCAGGTATAGAAAAAAGCAAGAGAGAAGGTCAGCGATGAGAAACCAGCAATGCTATATGGAGGCAGAGCACATAACCTCCCAAGCATCTGGAACAGTGCCTATATCTTTAATAGATGCTTTTAGAGATACATAATATAGATAGATAGATAGATAGATAGATAGATAGATAGATAGATTAATTAGATAGATACATGATAGCTGGATGAGAAAGAGATTGAAAGGGGGTAGGGGAGAGAAGAGTTGGATTTGAGTCCTAGAAAGCAGGAAGGAAGGAGAGAAATAAAAGGAAAAACTAGAAATGGAAAAAAAAAAAAAAAAAAAAAAGGAGATCTAGGCAATTATTCTCAAATTTGGATGCGGATCTGCCTGAAAATATAGATTAAAATATAGATTCCAGGGCTTGTACTCTATTATATCAGAAGCCACAGGGAGGGGTGTGAATTGTAGTCCCAGAACCTAATGAAAGTCAAACCCAAAAACCCAAAGCTCCCCAAGAATACCAATAAAAAATCAGACTTGGGAACCACTGAGTCACGTGCAGAGGAGAAGAGTGGAAAGATGCAACCTGCAACCAGTGGGCAGTAACGGCGCTGGTGCCTGCACTGAGCCTGGAGGCAGGCTCTGGTGCCATCCGGGCCACTCTTTTCTTTCCAAGAGGATAGCTCATCTTCAAGAACCAAAATTCTTTTCCTGTTAGAAGCGGTCCCCTAGTTTTGCCTTTTCCCAAACAGCGTGTCATTCAGTGGCTTTTGGAATAGCAGGTGGCTGACTACACAGGGAATGAGGCCATAAGGCAGCTTTTCATTTTTTCGTTGCCTGGCCAGGGAATGAATGGCCTGTCCTATCCACGCACTGTTGGGTTGAGAGGTGGCCCAGGTTGGTTTGGGGGTTTGGACCCCAATTGGCATGGAGTGCAGAAAGAATCTCACCTGCTGAGGAATAAGCAAAAGTGACTTGGTTTCAGGAACCGCACAAGGAGATATGGCACCCATCTGCACTAACACACATTTGCAATTGTCATGGTAACACACTGCAGGAGCCGTGCTCAGGCCAGGCAGGCTCCTGGGGACCGGCTGTCCTCTCTCCCACTAACCACAGTCGCTGCCCTGGCTGTGACCTCTGCCACCACCACTGGGAGCTGTGGAAGCCCCGGGAGGCAGCCAGCCCTGCTGGGAGCATAGGTTCCCAGGCAAGGGAACAATTGCCTGTCGGGTTAAGTCTATAAGGGTCCAAAGTGTGTGTGTTACTATGACAATGGTAAATAGGTTCTCTGGTGTTCAGGGAAGTGGCTCCATGCAGAAGTGTAAGCTATGTCTCCCCAGTTCCAAAATACACAGGTGCCCATCATGGGTGGGCTCTTACACCACACCAGTGGAGGGGCTTAAGGAAGCCGCTGTATCAGCACTGAGCACTCTACTGGATGGAGGGCCTCCAACCCATATGAAAGGCTTGGAGGTTGAAAGAAGAGAATTAAGCTCACTCATCAGATGGTAATTAACTTGCTCTTTAGAAAGAAAAAAAAATGAGGTAAGTGTTCTGATAAAGTGTTTCTGTGAAATGCTACACGTATCAAGAATATCTCAAAAATCATTTTTTAAAAATTATGACCGCATATTATAAATCCTATTTGGTTCTGTTGTTGTTTCCCAAGCATGAGGAATATCCATCTTCTCTGAAGCCTACTACACCTTTTAAAAAAATAAAATAAAACAAAATCCAGAGTACCTTCAGAAGGGCTATAGCTTTTCCTAGGGTATAGATTACCTACCATGACAGAGCCAGCCTCACAAAACATGTTAGCAGAAATAAGGTATTGATTAAATATAGTCACAGTAAACACTAAACTTTCATTAATATTTCCCACCACTGGCGATTTAATATTTTATCATCCATCAGAGCCTACGACTCCATGTATACACAATCACAAAAGTTAAACCTTGTCACAACTAAGAGGATTTAGAACATACAGCCTTTTTATGTATTCTAAAGAAAGAGTTTTAAAGCCCATTATCAATGCTTTAAAAAAAAGATATATTTCACAATCGTCCTTGGTTCTAGTTGCATACATTTTATTAACTCATTCTTTGTCACAGATTATTTTAAAATATGCTGTTCATTAAAGAAGTAACTCAAGACAAATCACTTGTTGGTTCTAACATACTTCTCTTACTTCATTTCTATGTACACTTTCCCCAGAATCTGTGCTTTGTCCTATTAATACTCCCATAGGAGTATTTCTGTTTTCCCCAGTCAGACTTGGTCTGGATTTCCTTACCACCAGGCATGCTTGGAGGAGCATCAAATATATTTTCCTGAGTGTCATCTATCCCCAATACCCACTCACCCTGCCCCCACCATGTGAAATCACTAACCCTTCAAAGTTGATCTTCTTTGTTTCTCCAGGAGGCCTTTCTGATTTAATCTAACCACAGTATTTATTTGATGGTCAATTAAATATTCCATGTTATGTCAATTATAGACTTTTCTTATATTGCTTCATTTTAGTTATTTTTATAGGTATGTCAAAGAATATACCATGTCAAACTTATTTTTTTTATCTGCTACAGTAGCTAGCATAGACAAATAGATAGATGATAGATACTTGAATGAATATTAGATGAATATTGATTTTGGCATCTCTAGTGGACTCAGATATTCAGTATACCTAGAGTTATTCTTCCCTTCTGGCCCCCTCAAATACAATACCTCCCTAACAATATGAAATTTAGAGCCACGGTCTGGATCCTGATTCAAACAAATTCAGGAAAAAGAAAAAGAAAAAAAAAAAAAAGAAAGAAAGAAAGAAAGAAAGAAAGAAAGAAGGAAAGAAATTTGAATTTGAGGAATGATAATGGAAAGTATCTGAGTATGGTACCCTGGCTGATAGCACAGGATAAGGTGCCAGCCTGCAAACCCAAAGGTCACTGGTTCAATTCCCCAGCCAGGGCACATAACCAGGTTGCAAGCCAGGTCTCCAGCCAGATCCATAGCTGGAGGCAGGTGAAAGGCAACCATATATTGATGTTTCTCTCCCTCTTTGCCTCTCTCTCTGCCTCTCTCTCTGGAAATAATAAATAAAATCTTAAAAAAAAAAAAGAAAGAAAATATCTGAGTATTGACTGCATATTAGAATCAGCATGAATTTACTAATTCACTAAAGGGTGACAATGGTATTGTGGTTATGAAAAAAGTCATATTTTTTAGTGACATACACTAAATGTATAGAAGTAAAATATGAAATCTATTATTTACTTTAAATATCTAAAAATGATGAAGCAAAAGGGGTAAGACATTAATAATGATTAAGTCTAATATTAATAAGTCTAAATCTAATCAAATAACTTTTTAGTCACCTCTTTTCATACTACACCTGATAAAAAATAAATAAATTTTAAAAATAAAGTAAGGACTATACTCCCCCATGGCAATCATCTAGGGGTGATTTCTTTCTGTTCCCTCCTTAATCACTCTGTGAGGCAAGCAGCTGACTCTCACAGTTTAGAGAAGGTAAATTATGGTTCATTTCTGGAGGTAGGTACAAGGTCTGCTGGAGTCAAAGGGGAAAAATAGCTAGGAAAACACTAAAGCTTTCTTCCAGATTAGATTCCTACTTCACTGGGAAATAACAATGGCCAACTGCCCAAAAAGAAAGGGAAAGACAACACTAAGACTACTATTAGAAGTAGTAATGATGATCATAAGACTATATTCTCACAGCTGTGGAATGCAACTTTAAAACTAAGCATATGCTTGTTTTTATTTTTTAAAAGTTGTTCTATAAAGTAAGAACATTAATCTCATTTTACAAAGAAAGAAACTTAAGGCCTGAGACATTTATCCTTGAGTTGTTTAAAATTAGTACATGGCTGAAAAACAATTCCCAAGATAAAGGCAGTAATGAAATCTCAAAATCTGAGTAAAATTATTCCCTGACATTTGGATTATTACTTTATGACAGGTAATTCCTCCCTCATCTTTTCCCAAAATAAGTGGGTGAGAAACCTTGCCTCATTCCTAGGAGCAAACTATAGGAAGAGACTCCCTGCTTCGGTGGAGACTAGTTCATAAGGTGTTACTGTCTTTATATAGAACATGAAATATTTCTGGAGGGCTTCCAATATGTCTCATTTTAACCTTCTTGACACTGCTGCAGGTAGATGGCTGGTAAATCCATTCAGTTTACTGTAGAAATAATGAGTTCTTATGACAACTGGAATGTCCTAGGTGGCAGTGGTATCAGGAGAGAAAGAATACTGGAACTGGAGACCCAGGTACAGTCTTACTATATCCATATCACCAAAGTCTTTTTCAGCCCTTGGGATTTTGAAAGAGAAAAACCATCTGAGTTAACAGTATTTTGCTTTCCACATTGGTCAAATAATATCCTGAACAGTACAGTTGGAGCTCAAAAAAGATTTCGGAAGCCTTTGTTATGTTCACAATGACTACAGAAGAAAGTTTTATTCACCATATTATATATTACAACTCTGTTTGGGTTTGAAGAGATGTGGCCAATTGGGCAAACAAAAGAACTGGTAGGTATCCATCATCCTTTGTTAGGCAATTACATTGAAAGGGAATAGTTGAATTTCATTGAAAGAGCAATTATATTGAAACCAAACAGATGAATTTAAATTATTTTAGAGATTTATATATTTCAAAAATGATTACCCATACAGGATTATTATTATCTGAATATAGTTAATTTATGGGTATGGTCAAAGGGACTCAAGATGACCATTAGAGTAGGAAGGGCTGCAATCAGGCCAGACTCCCATCTGTGAGAGGGTTTAAGAATGGATTTCTCCTTTTGACAGTAGCTTGAAAAACATTGGATTGGATCCCAAACTCCTACCTTCCTTAATCACCATTTATGAATCACTCAGCCAAACATACGTCAAAGCCTCTTCTAGGACCATTCTGATACTGCTGATGTTGAACATCTAGTATAAGATACAGCAACCCAGTAAAAGTAGAAATAGGGAGTTGTATTTATGTGAGGTTTTATTTCTTGTCTGTATTGATCTATGGGCTAACAAAGAATCCATACCCACCTGAAGACCCTGTTCAAGGCCTACCTAGCTTCACAAGAAAGGCCCTATCTGGTTTTTTGTGTTTTTTTTTTTGTTGTTGTTGTTGTTTGTTTTTTGGTTTTTGGTTTAGTCTTTAAGCCAGTGGCAAAGTTACATTACAGTTCGAAAACCACCCACATTATAAATAGGTTAGAACTAGAAGCACTGAAACAAGGTATTGACACGTTTTTATTGAATATCCTCTTCCCATTCCAGACTTGGTAGATACTTTACAATTCACAGGTCCATGAATGTTAGAGCTAGCAGAGATAGTAGAAATCCTCCCATCCAAGTTCCATTACCTAAATAGAGAGGGCTTGTACCACCAAAACCACAGAGCTAGTAAACAGCAAAACCAGAATTTAAACATGGACATTCCAACTCTATGCTTGGGTCACTCTATTCCACCAGAAATATAATCTGAATTTTAGTCTTGAGAAATATCAACTTAGGAGATGTAAAAAAAAAAAAAAAAAAAAAAAAATTTTGGTGGCGGTGGGGGTAGAAACAACTAGAGGCCAATTTATACTATATTTAACAGAGCACTTAGTTTTTAGATAAGAGTTCAAAAGAAGAGTGAGGCTTATAGGAACTATGATCTCTGTTCAAAACAAATAAAATATTCCTCCAATATTTTATATGCTCTAGCACTTCACATAGTTAATGAAAGCAAGTAAGTACTTATTCCATGGTTGTTGAATATGTAGGTGGATATAAAGATTTGCAGGTGGATAAGTGAACAGTCTGGACAATGGAAACCATAAAAATGGACCTGGGGCTTAATATATGTTAGAATGGAAGGGACAGTATGGAGGCCAAAGAATATTGAAACAGCATTATTTACTTTGAGGTGGCTGAAAACACAACCTGCATGAAGCAGAAGATAATTGCTAGGAAGTAGCAGATGATGTTCTTGGGCACTGGCATCTCAGCATCATGCTGCTGATCATTCCCCATTCCCATGACTTCCATTGGTCATGTTTAGACTGGTGTTGTAAGTGCAGGGAGAATTGAAGGAGCTTGTTAAAGAGTCCACATTCCCACGTACAAAATGAGATTGCTGAATGTGTGTGGTAGTTGGTATCCTTTTATGTTCTTTTTCTACACAAAACAGCAACAGATGGCAGAAGGGGCCCAAGAGGGGTGGGAATCCAGGGGGAAAGCTGCCCCCTCTACTGCTGGGTCTACTTTTGATGAAAGCCAAGGGAAAGACAGAGTGTAGAAGATCAAGCTTAGCTTCTTCAGAGTCAAAAGATTGATTGGCATCTAGCTCTCTTCACCTCCCCATACAAGGATCTAGGGAATGGCAAACGATCATTTATCATCAAAACCAGCTGCACTAGGGAAGTGGCTTAGGTTTTCTGTGCACTGATTTCCTCATGTATATTGGGGAAATAGTAGAATCTCATAGAACTATAAGAAATCAATGGAATTAATATATCAAAGTGCTTTAATTTAGTTTAGTTTAGTGCCTGAGAGGCAGTAATCACTCTATAAGGTTTGATGAGGTTGATGAGGATGCTGGTGAACATTTGTGAAGATTTATAAAAAGGTGCACTGACCCTTTAAGGATAAGCATATGTTTTATTCAAAATCCTCCTTGAACCTGCATGCTAGGCATTTCACAATCCCTTGAACACGGTCTGGTTTTGGCCTTAGAACCTTGGCACATGATATTCTGTCTGCTTGAAAAGCACTTCTAGAGCTTTAAGTGGCTGCCTCTTACTTATTATTCAGGTTTCAACTCAAAGTTCACCTCTCCAAGGGAGTCTTACCTAACCTGAAGCAACACAGGCCCCTTCCCTCATTTTCTCTCTGCTGCATGGTTCTATTATAACTTTCTCTGGTGTATTCATATTCCAAAATGATCTCATTTATCTGTTTACTTATAAGGTTACTCAGTCTTGCTCACTACTAGACATTCAGACCTAGAACATGCTGCATATGTTAAGTGCTCACCAGATATCTGTTGACTACTTACTGATTTACAAGAACAGGACCCCAAAGTATAAACATTTGAAATAGTATGTATTGTAACTTCAAGAAACAAGTTATCCCATTCCAAAAAGAGAACACTAAAAGCCAACTCCACATAGAATAGCAGCATTAGGCTTTCATGCAAAATTTATTTTTCTTTTCCTCCCTCTCTTCCTCCCTTCTTTCCCTTTTCTTTCTTTTTCTTTTTCTTTCTTTCTCTTTCCCTTTTCTTTCTTTCTTTCTTTCTTTCTTTCTTTCTTTCTTTCTTTCTTTCTTTCTTTCTTTCTTTCTTGTCAGTCTTGAGGTAAAAAGCAAATTAGTAGAAGGCACTGGATACTGTGACCAGGTTCCTTTTCTTAAAAGAAGGTCAAAAGTTGAGAAAAGCTACAAGTCTTTCAGATGCCACTTGTTTGTCCTCAGCCTGGTGAAATAAGCTTTTATTGTTGAAAGTTAAGAATTCCCTTCCTTCTGGGATCTGAAGTGAAGAGAATTTAACAAACTATAATACAAATACACTTGTACTTTGCATGGGTTTAGAACAGTGGCCTACACATGCTAGATGCTTAATAAGTCTGATGGTCTTACTACTAGTATAAAGAACATATGCACATTCTTGAGATATTTAACAGGTGGTGTACAGACTGGAGAGTTAGTCTTTCAACCTCCAGAAAACCAGGGTCCAGTTAAGCAATGGTTCAGCAATGCAAAAGGTCACATTAAGTATGTGCCTAGCTATTTCTACTTAAAAATTTGTCCTACCTTCTAAACGGTGCTTCCTAGTTAAATTCAGTAAATTTTAAATATTTATGTACTGTAACTTTAAATTTCTACTTTTACAGTCAAAGGACAATTGGGAAGGAAAAAATGTTATACTTTCTCTTTCTCTTGCTAGTCATGCTGAGAAGCAACCTGTTTTACTGTTGAAACCTGTGTTTGTTCTGTTTCAATTGTACTGAAGGAAACAGCTCTGGCATCTTTAAAAATCAAAATCTATCACTCTACAGGAAAACATAGCAACTTAGAACGGAAGTTGTGAGGAAAGGAAAAAAGATATTGTGCTTGTGAAACCTTATTGAACTTATTAATCACTTGTGGATCATGTAAAAATGCAGATTCTGAGTCAGTATATCTTGGATGGAGCCTGAGACCCTGCATTTCTAACAAGCTCTGATTTGCTTCAAAGAGCCAGTTATCCTACCCTGCTGCTAGTCTATGGTGTTTATGGGCCACATTGTTTGAGCCATATGACTTGAGAAATAAAAATCACTTAAGAGCATTCAGTAATTAACGCTATAGTAACATGAAGACACTACTACTTTAGTTAACAGAAAAAATGATCATAAATTCTTCTCTTCCCATCCAGAGATAAAACCTATTTTTCCATCCCTTGAGTTAGGCTGAGCACGTGATTTGCTTATGCCAACAGCCAACAGCGATTTGCCAGAAGGTGAGACATGAAAAGTTTTTTGAGCCCCAGAACTTGCTCGCTCTTGCTGCTCCTGCAGCCCTGCCATCACCACAGGATTGCAGCTGAACTAGCTGGCTGGAGGATGAAAGACCATGGGCAAGCCTACAGCCAGTCAGTCAGGCCCCAGCCAGCAGCCTGCCAGTCGCCAAAACGGCAAGAATCCATCCTGGGTTACCCAGTCTTCAGCTAATTCTCAAATTGGTCACATAATTAGAGTATAGTCAAGCTGGCCCACACAGAGAATCTCTGAAAATCAATGTACAGAACCACAGACTAAATGGTTGTTTTAACCACCAAGTTTTGTTTGTTTATGCAGCCCCTAGAGTAGAAACTGATACTAAAAGAAACAACAGTTGAAGTTTAGTTAGAGACACATAATACTATTTGTTCTTATGATTCTTTTTCCTTCTTGCCTTCAATCTTTGCAGTATCATTTTGGCCCTATATAATAGACACTGATATAAGTAGTTATCACAACAGAATTTAAAATATTTTTAAATTAAATTTATCTGTATCTTTTACTTTCCCATGTTGAATATTTCTGCTCAAAATTTTTTAAAGACAATTTTGATTTTATTATTTTTGAAGAGGGGGAAGAAAGAGAGGCAGAAAGGGGGAGAGCCATCGATGTATGGTTGCCTTTCACCTGCCTCCAGCTACAGAGCTGGCTGGAGATGTGGCCTGCAACCTCATTATGTTGCCCTGGCTGCAAATCGAACCAGCGACCTTTGGGTTCCCAGGCTGGCACCTTATCCACTGTGCCACCAGCTAGGGCCTATTTCTACTAACAGTTAAGCCACATGTAGAACCAGGCATTTCAGAAGTTCTTTTCAGTAAGTGACTCAGTGTCTCACATTCCTCTGCTAAAATGCCAACACAGAATTTCATTCTGAAAGGCATGATTTCCAGTTATCACCTTCATCCCTGTTTGAGGCAACACGAGGCCCATCCACAAAGGAAGTCTTACCCTGGTATGAGATGCCAATGACAAACCCTCTTGGGGGAAGATGCACACAGCATTAGACAGAGTGAACAGCACCATCACTAGGCTTTCCCTTTTCAGGCTTACACACTACTGGGCACTCTCACCGGTGTTTGTGATCCTTGACCATCTGGGCTCCTCTCACAACTTGTCATTCTCAACCATTTTTTTCTGTTTCACAGCCACATGAAATACATATTAATTAGAGGCTCATGACCATGCCTATATGTTAGGGACTGCTAGTCTGCTTGGCAAGGCCCAGCTAGCAGAAACGGGTGTTTGGCAAGGCCAGCCCTAGTGCCAGGTGGACTCTGAACGGACACCGTGTATAGGGAGTCAGCCCAGTGTCTTTACCCCATAGCCCATGAAGCATGGAAAGCAGAGTGTGCCATGCCTTGCTCCCTGCAGCTAGCTTAGCTTCCTGGTTTCAGTTGAGCAGGTGCCAGTAATACCTGCATATAAGCTTAGTGTGATTAATAAACGGGACTCGTGGCTTGGGTGAGCCTCCCGACCCCAACTTTGCCTCTTCTCTTTTTCTTGCGTCCTCCGCCTTCCAAACCCGGTGCGTAATCCAGGGACGGCTGGTCCATCACACTTATATATTAAAAGCTGTTAACTATGGACAAGGGCAGGGTGTCTCATTTTTTTTTTTTTTTACTGTTCCTATTGAAGTAACCTCTACCTCTTCTGCTCCTCCCTAATTTGTCCATGTTGAGAATCCTCATTAAAAAGGCTTTGCAAACTGGTATTCCTGAAGCTGAATAAATAGTATCACTTGCTTTCTAATAGAATAGGATTCTGAAAAATAAGAAACTGAAAGCCTTTCATGAAAACATGCATTTTGTAGGTAGCACCAGCCCTACAACTCCCTACTTACTGTCCAGCTGCTTTCCACATCCGCAGGAGCTTAGCAGACTGAGAACTGATCATACAGCAGCCATATTCTAATCTTTCTCTTTCGGGATCTGCATCTACTGCCCCATTAGAATACCATCCAGTATGTTCCAGAGATTTGTAATGTCTATGTCCAGTTGTGATCTCTATCCCTATCTCCACCTGCTTCCTAATAGCTCTAAACATTAGAGTTTACTTTCACCCCAAACTCTACCTTGCTTCTTGTCTACTCTAGATCAAGCCATGCTGTTGAAATCATCATAAATTATTTTTTTCTTAAAATACCACTTAAAAAACTGTCACTCCTACTATGAAGCTATTACTGTACCTGGTCCCTGCCCATTTCTAATGCTTATATAGTCAATCTCACATTTGGGCAGATGTGGTAGTGTCGCAGCTGCCCTCTTTGCCTTCAGCAACCTTTTCCTTGTCCTTCATAGTCAAGGTTATCATCAGAATTATATTCCTTGAACCTACATTTTGGAAATTATAATCTAGGTAGAAAGTCTTCCCAATCTGACACTAAACTAACACTCCAGTCTCAGCTCCCCTCGCTCTTCTCCCTCTCACACCTGTTTCACACATCCTAAGCATCTAAGAAGCCTCTAGATTTTTAGACTTTGCCTACCGAACAGAGTGGCCTTCATCTGTCCATCTGATCAACTCCTCCTCCTTTTAGCCAGTTCCTCTGACTGGCCTTGCTCAATCCACTAGAGGAGTTTCACCAAACACAGCTTTGTTTACATTTCTGCCACAGCAGGGATCGTACTGTTTTGTCACTCATTACCTCCACTCAAGGTTTGGGAACTGAAGGCAGGCACCACATTTTATCTCATCAGCTAAACCTCCATTTGAGTTACACTAACAAAAACAAATAAGAATAGCAACAGACATTTATGTTAAATAATTAAAAGACTTCTCAAGGTGCCTTGGAAGATTAAAAAGTGGTTCCAGAGAATGGGAGATGATTCATATAAAGAGATAAATGCATCTAACTGGGCGGGTCAATTCACCACAGAAGGCTCATTGCTTAGGGATGGTGAGGAATTTCTTACACAAAATAAACCTGTGAAAGGAGACCACAACAAATGGCATTCATCTGTATGACTTCTACTCCAAAAGGTTGGATCTTTCTGGTTTCATATGTTGTCCTTATATGTCCTTATAGGTAAAATAGAAGTTTTTTATATTTAGCTCTAATTCTGAAGGTTATTGCTTAGGTAAGACTTCAAATTAGTTAATAAATTCAATTCAACAAGAATCTCTATGAACCCAGAACAGTGCCAGATAACACTATGAAGAGAGTGGGTGTGTGTTAACAGTGCTATGTGAACATTCCTATGCTATGTATGTATATGCAGTCTTTCATATCTGATCTTCTTCCACACCTTTAGAGACAGATATTAGAGGGTCTTAAAAGTGGGAAAGTAACAAGTCTGCCCTTAGGGAGTTTAATTTTATCTGTAAGGATAGAATTAGTAACATCTGGGAAAAAAATCTATAAACAAGATAACTAAATGTCAAGATATATCAGAGACGGAATTTACTACAGAATTAAATAGGTCAATTATCGATGGCTGGGATGAGGAGGTGAAACTTTTTAATATCAAACAGAAAAATTGTAGTCATCTAGCTATCCTCATAAAGTCTGGAGACACGTATAAAAGAAAGAAAATGGAAGAAAGAAGGTAGGAAGGAAGGGAAGGGGAGGAAGGGGGGAGAAGAGGAGGAATGGGGAGGGAGAAGGAGACAAAAAAGAGGTGGAGGAGGAGGAGGAAGGAGAATAAAAAAAAAAAAAAAAAAAAAGTGGTTCTTATATTAGCATATTGCTATGCTGCTTGAAGTCCAAACTTTAGAATCACTTCTTGGCATGGTGAGACGCCAACTTAAAGTTTGCACTGTAGACTGCAATTACATCAATGTTCCCAAAGTTGTCCTGGGATATTAGTTGGGTGTTAATAGGTGTCCCAAATAAGTGGGTGAAACCATGAAAAAGTAAACCATGAAAAACAAGATTTCTTGTAATTGAGATAAACAGTATACTATGACTATCAAAGAACAGAGCAGAGTCTGTGCATTTCACAAATATTTTTAAACACTCTTACCCCCACAGAGCATCTTAAGTATCACCACATTAAACTATTTTCAGTGTAAACAATATGGCTGATATGCCACTTGATAAGAGGCAGGAATGAAATGTTCATAAACTCCCAGAAGAAACAGTGAAGAGCCCTCAGGTCAACCCTCCATCTGAACTGGGGGCTGCCTATAAAGAAAGGAGGGAGAAAATGAGAATGCGAAGCAGGGTGGTTCCAAGGCACCAAGAACAGGTTCAGGCAGGGCTCTCCATCAGTGCCCATGCCAGTCTAAGGAGAGAGGCCCAGAAGATGTTTCTATTTGTGATGTGATGGAGTTTCTTGTGGAGAGAAATCAGCAAGAGGGCGGCTGACAGCAAAACGTGTGCATCCTTTCAGGAGGGCAATTTGGCACCTTCTGTACTGAAAGCCCCCCATCCTTTGAACACCACTTCTCCTAAAATTAAAATTTAGGGATACTCTTGCCCGAACATGCAAAAGTGCATGTTCTAATCTATTCATTCTGCTCTAACAGACTACCAGAGACTGGTGACTTGAATAATAAACATTTATTTTCCACAGTTGTGGAAGCTGAGAAGTCTAAAATCAAAGCATCTCCAGAACTGGTGCCTGGTGAGGACCTGCTTGAAAGCTCATAGATAGCCTTCTTCCCATTGTGTCCTCACATGGCAGAAGGAGCCAGAGAGCTCTCTGTGGTCTCTTTTATAAAAAGGACACTAAAACCATTCTTGTGACCTAATAACCTCCCACAGGCTCCATCTACATATACCTTCACATTGGGGACTAGGTTTTCAGGGGGATACAAATATTTATCCCACCATTTTATAATAGCTAAAATACAGAAACAACCTAAGTGGTTTACAAGAGGGGACAAATAAATTAGATGGTTTAGAGACATGGCAAGTGATCTTGTCAATTTGTATGGGAAAATATCAACAGTAAAAAATAGTTACAAAGCCCTGGATGGTGGCACAGTGGATAAAGTGCTGGCCTGCAAAACCCAAAGGTCGCTGGTTTGATTCCCAAGCAGGGCAACATAACCAGGTTGCAAGCCAGGTCTCCAGCCAAGTCTGTAGCTGGATGCAGGTGATTGGGGACCATACATTGATGTCTCTCTCCCTCTCTGTCTCCCTCCCTTCCCCTCTCTCTGAAAATAATAAATAAAATCTTTTAAAAAATAGTTATAAATTATTATGTATAATGGAATCAGATTTTTAGAAAATAAAAATATATGTAAAATAGACAAAGTCAAAAATATTTTTTCTCTCAGCAGTTGAATTTTAGGTGACTTAATCTGCAATCTCTTTTTTTTTTTTTTCATCTTTCTGTAGTAAAAAGGTAAAACTAGAATGTCCATGAGAAATGGATACAAATTGGCAGTGATAAGAAGCTGAGGAGTAACTTGAGTCGAAAGATGCCCAAAGCTCTACACTTCTTGCTGTTCCAGTGAGCAACCCAACTTATTAAGAGCCCTGCTAAGTGTAAAAGATATAGACTTTGCATTCTATATTTGAAATTGAATAGGAGAGAGAACAAGATTTAGAAGGTGTGGGGGTTTTGTCCAAATTCTAACACCAACAGTGGGCAATCACTTGGCATTTCTGGCCCTTCAATTTCTCAGTTATAAAACTAGGGAATCGGTGGTACCTAGGATACTTTTTCAGGTTATAATAAAGTCTTCAAAAGAATGTTTCCTAGAATTTAATTTTAACCTGGGTCTAATGATAAAAAAAAAAAAAAAAAGTTATATGGTGGGTCCAAAACTTTGTATTTCTAACATGCTTCAAGGCTGTTAATGCCAGGCTTGTACTTTTGAGTCACAACACACTAATATACATGATCTCATTGAGTTCCCCCAGGATTCATTTAAGATAGCTATCCTTAGCCCTGTTTCACTGATAATGATGTGACCTATGTATTGTAAGTCCAAACTGATAGAAAATGACAAAGCAGGAATCCTACTTGGGACCTTTTTACTTTTAGTCTCCAAGATGTTTAACCATCTATAGAGTTCTAAAACACTGTAAATAGAAATTACTGTCACACTCATGTAAAAGTGAACCAGACCAGAAACGTGATCATTAAAGGTAAGCTGCTAATGGAGTTGAGAAATATGAGAGATTACTTTATATAAAGAATAGTTAAGAAGTCACAGAAGGAATTTAACATCAACCTTGAAGCATAGCTATAATGAAGGTAAGCAATGACAGAAAGGGTTTACACAGCAGTTCGATATAACATAACAAGATCAGAGCATAAGGCAGTGCAGAAGGAACCTGCAGAGAGGTGCCCAGGAGAGCAGGGGAGGCCTTATGAACTAACCCAGTATTTATGAAAAGAGGTAAAGATAACTCCAAGGTGTTAAGCCTTAGAGACGAGAAGAATATAGCAAACTAAAAAAGTTTAGTACACCATTGGAAGCCCTTTACCAACTTCCTCTCCCCTGTCTACCTTCTCTCCCTCCCACCCAGTACAAGGGAATTAATCTCTTCATCATCATAGAAGCATTCCAGTTCCCATAGCTGTAGTTAGACCTTAGCAACACCCACCTCTCCTGTCACTGCACCTATACCTAGAGTCCTTAAAACAATTCCCCAAATTTCCTTCAACGAAGCCTTTTAGCCCTGGTCCTATTCAAACTGAGTCAGCTTTCCTCATTTGTATGTTCTGGAGCACTGAGCAATACATAACTAAGAATTATCAGTAAAATCCCTCAGCATCTAATTCACTTTCCTATTGCTCACATTATGCATTCACATGGTAGGTGCTTCCTCAGTGCTGTCCACATCACTACCTTATTTTAAGAGAAGGAATAAGTTTAACAAGGAAAATCAGTTTACCTTTTTACTTTGAATCTCCTCTGGAGACCCCCTGGAGAAATAGTAGGACCCTCACCCTTTCCCCTACCTCCCACCCTGCCCTTGCATCTTCAGAGGCACTCTATACATGCCCACTGTATGCTGTGCACCCACAAGAATAACAGAGTTGATTCTTTCCTTTTGAAATTGTGACTCCCACCGTCCTCCCTTTCCTCTAAATGTTTCCTTCTAAAGAAATGCCACCCTGGCTGGTATGGCTCAGTGGATTGGCACTGGCCTGCAAACCCATGGCTCACTCGTTCAATTCCCAGCCAGGTCAACATAACTAGGTTGCAAGCCAGGTCTCCAGCCAGGTCCCCAGCTGGAGGCAGGTGAAAGGCAAGTATAGAGTGATGTTTCTCTCCCTTTCTTCCTTCCTCCCTGCCCTTCTCTCTAAAAATACTGAATAAAAAATCTTAAAAAAAAAAAAGAAAGAAAGAAAAAAGTAAAGCCACGGTTCACTGCTACTAACAATTAAAGATAGCATAAAGATCAAGGTCCATGCAAGTGATGACAGAACATTCAAATTACCATGTAAATTTCTCTTGCCTTGAACACTTCCCAGACAAATAATTGAAAGCCCACCCAGAATGCATGCTCATTTCAGATTTTTTTCATTTGCATCTACTGGTTCACAAACTATTTTGACTAAGAAGAACCAATTGGAGGTGGCCGTCAGTTGAGATAAAATGGGAGAGGCAAGACACATCCAAAAAAAAAAAAAAGAATATGAGCATCCTGGACCTCCCCTAACCCAAGGTGAAGTTTAAAGAAAAAGCATGAGGGCTTATTATGCAAAGGTTAATTTGTAAGTTTTAAAATAGGAGGAATTAATCACCCTGCCTCCTCCAAGCTCTGAGCCTGGCCTCTCCAGCTGCACCAAGCTTGCTCTTCTCCCTCCGCATCATGTTTGGCAATCAGATTCCCACTCCATGTACCTCAGAGTTCCTTCCTATTTGCCAAATCCACGCTTTCAAGATTTTTATCTTTTCTTACCCCAGTTGCCAATTACATGTTGGCCTGATGGCTTGGGTTGGTTTTCCTAATGCCCAGCTACTATGGTGGCTCAGCAAGATAGGCTCAAGCTCCTTCCCTACACACATATGAAGAATGGAAATGGTGGTCTCAAAGCTCACAGAGTATCTTTTATCAGTATCTAACACTAAAGGGGAGACATTTGTGGATAGAAACTTGTGGTTAGTCCAAAAGAGCTTGATTGACTGTACACAACAGCCACATCATAGCCTGAATCAGATGTAAAAATAGGTAAACTGGAAAATGTCAAACATAAGAAAAAACAGAACTGTAGGTGAGTTCTTTTCTTTCTTTCTTTTTTTTTTTTTTTTTGTTACTTTTTTGTGTGTTGCACCCTGAGAAGCATGAAACTAAAACTCGTGAAAAGCGGCCATATCAGCTTGCTGTGGTGACTCAAAAGCTGTCATTTCTCTACTCAACTCTGCTGAAATACTTGATTCATGTTGTTCTTACTTAACCTAATTTGCATTGATTTAATCAGTGCTGGTATGCTTTAAATACATAATAAATTGGGATTCTGCAACTTAGATGACTTAGAATAACTAAATTTCAATAAAGCTCATTTCAATCTGTTAATGTATACAGTTCTGCCAAGGGGTTTAAAACGGTAGCAAAGATGTAAACTTGCTACATTAGAGGTGGGAAAAATGTAAAGATATCATGCACATATAATCTGTAGGATAATAATTTGAATATATATATATATATATATACACACACACACATACACACACACACACACACACATATACACACACATGTATCTTAATTAGAGCCTAAACACATCCTCTATGTTTTGAGTAGCATACTTAGAAGAAAAACTCACATAATAATGCAGTTAATTTAATTTTATTCTATTTCCTTCTTGCCAGCACTCAACTCTTTCCTGCCTCTCTGTACTAGCTCTACAAATCAAGTGACATTCAATTGGGGCCTCTTCTTGCCCATTTGGCAGGTTCCACCACCACTTTGCCAAGCTGCCTGCATTGGGAGGATATTCTTCCTAGCAGCCATGGGGATTGGGTGGCTTGGACTCAGACTACTTGCTGAATGGTTGGCCAGTATTTACCCCCGCCTGCCCTCCTCTCCAACCCTTTGGAGTTTATGGTTCAATCAACTGGCCTGCTGTCAGGAATAATTGTTTTGGCAAGAGGTTAAAACACTTGATGGTGGAATTGTTTTTCTGTTCAAGTGTTCCGCAGCAACATGGAGGTGCCAGGACAAAACCTACAGGTACCCAGTTCAGAGTTAGGTTGGAAGCAAGAATGGCAAAGAAAGACCACTTTCATGTGGGGCAGTCAAAAATTCATCCATACCAGTAGCAAGCTGTGAGACCTTGGATAATCATCTGGTGTCTATGATGTCTCCGAGCCTGTTTTATCATGTGCAAAATTAAGAGTTTGATTTTCTAACGTGTTTTCTAGCTCCTAGGACAGCATGCGATTTCTAGGACATTTCAGGTTTGTTTTCCTTCCAATGAAATGTTGCATCTTTGAGATGAATGATCAGGGCAGAGCTCTAAATACAGAATGGAATGATTCATGCCCCTGTTCATAGGATTTTCCTGAAAAGTGCTGCCACCAGTCTTTGGTCACCATAGTTCCACTGGTAAGTGCCTTCAGCGTGGATGCTAAAGAGTGACTCAGTTACTTGCCCAAAGTTGATGCAACCCAGAATCTTTGATAACCCAGCTCATTCTTATTAAAGTGAGCACCACTACATAAATGCCCACACATTTTCAGTTCCTGAGAGGCACATGTGATGGGTATTCTAAGAGAGGAGCTGAAGATTCACATTTCAGTCTCTTTATCACCTCCTTGGGCATCACTGTCAAGGAGGTAGGCTTGTCTACTCCCACTTTCAGCAGAGTTTCTCTGCCATCTTTTGAGGATTATAAAAAACAAAAAAAACAAAAACAAAAAAACCCACAACAATTAAAAAAAAAAAAAAAAAAAAAAAAAAAAAAAAAAAAACCAAAAAAAAAAAAAAAAAAAAAAAAAAAAAAAAAAAGGCCAACATATCCTTGAAAATAGCAAATGCAAATCCTAGAGAGAGAGTTCATTGTAAAGGCCCCATCTACTAAATGAGCATAAATGAAAATAATCCAGCAGACGTCTCTTCATACTTAGGAGACACAATCTAGCAACACTTTCAAAGTTTAATTAGGGATGTAGGTGTGGAGGAGGTATGGGTAGGCACCCTTAACGTTTAACCTACCCCTTCTCTGCTCATTCTCTAGCATATTCTCCTGGAATGGGGTGTACTGTACTGCAGGGCGCTGCGATCACTAGGAGCAGCCTGCCAGGTACGGCCCTCCAGTGCCATACAGACAGCAGGATCCTTTTTCATTCACCACAGACCCCGCAGTTATCTGTGAAGACTGGGGAAGCCCCAGCGGGATCTCAGGCTAAACTCCCTGTAAACAAACCTACGTTTCTTCCACTGTGGGTCTCACAGCACCGGGACCAGGGAGGCTTTGCCAAACCCGTGGAAAGCAGTCCCCTGTCCACGACCTAAAAGGGCTGGCTGGCTGCGGAACTCCAGAGCCCACGGGGAGGGGAAGGGGAAGGGGACGGGGAAGGAGGGGGGAGGGAATCTTAGCCAAGCCCCCGCAATCATGGCTTTCCTCTAGCGTCTCTCAAGTTGCTTTTCTAAAGCAAAGAAGCAAATGTTGATTTCTCTACAGATCCTTGCGTATCCTTCATACACAGGCAGCTTTAAAGTGGGAAGGGAGACCATCCCAAAAAGGGAAGGGGGAAAAACAGACTGGTTCAATTTCCCACTTGGAAATATCTTGCTGTTGAAGATGCTACCCCATATCTCCATCCCACCCACCACCGCCAGCCCCCGCTTTGAGGAAATACGTATAGGCAAAAAGGCTGAAAGTGGTTTCCATTTCATCAAAGAACATATACTACTTTAGTGGTTTGGTAACATGTTGGTTTTATGCCACCCCTTTTCAATCTGCCCACGTCTGAGGTGCTCCGGGAAGACGCACAATCGTGAGCAGCTTACGACACTCAGTGAGCAGTAGGTGCCTGTGCAGGCTCGCGCCGCACACCGCCTGGCGGAGGGAAGGAGCCTGGGCGCCGCTCCCCGCGCCCTGCGCCGCCGCCCGCGCCACCTCCGCCTGCGCCTCCCTGCTGCCCGCGGTCCGCAAAGCATGAGCGAGCCCGCTCTCTGCAGCCGCCCCGGGCGCGAATGGCAGGCTGTCTCCGCGGACTAAAAGGTAGCACCGATCAGTGGTCCTTTCCGATGACGGACGCTAACCAGACTGTCAAATCCTGGGGAGTCGTGAGCCCCGAGTTTGGAGTTTTTTCTCCCCATCTCCCCACCACGTCACAGCTGGAACTGCAGAGGGAAAGGACATCGGCAGGAAGGCGAAGACCAGGCTCCGGCACGTAGTTGGGAAACTTGCGGGTCCTAGAAGTCGCCTCCCAGCCCAGCCAAGCCGCCCTTGCAGCCCCGAGCCGAGCAGCAAAGTGAGACATTGTGCGCCTGCCAGATCCGCTGGCCGCGGACCGGGGCTGCCTCGGAAACACAGAGGGGTCTTCTCTCGCCCTGCATATAATTAGCCTGCACACAAAGGGAGCAGCTGAATGGAGGTTGTCACTCTCTGGAAAAGGGTGGGTAAGACACTTTTTAATTAAATTCTTTCCCGAAGATTTTTTTTCCCTCCCTTTTCTTTGCTGCAGCATCTAACATGGACCAAATCATCATCTCTTTGATCTTTCCGTGGCTGTGAACTTTTTATGCTGCCCTGCTTTCTGCATGCTTAGAGGTGAACGTGTGGCTTTGGGGAGGGGGGGCCCTTTATTTTAATGTATTTATTTGATTTTTGCCCTTTTCTCCCCCTCCCCCGCTTCCTCTCCCTCGGAATAAAATATGATGTAGATTTCTGACCGAGCGCTTCCAATGGACATTCTCCAGCCTCTCTGGAAAGATTCTCGCTAATGGATTTCCTGCTGCTCGGTCTCTGTCTATACTGGATGCTGAGGAGGCCCTCGGGGGTGGTCTTGTGTCTGCTGGGGGCCTGCTTTCAGATGCTGCCCGCCGCCCCCAGCGGGTGCCCGCAGCTGTGCCGGTGCGAGGGGCGGCTGCTGTACTGCGAGGCGCTCAACCTCACCGAGGCGCCCCACAACCTGTCCGGCCTGCTGGGCTTGTCCCTGCGCTACAACAGCCTCTCCGAGCTGCGCGCCGGCCAGTTCACGGGGTTAATGCAGCTCACGTGGCTCTATCTGGATCACAATCACATTTGCTCGGTGCAGGGGGACGCCTTTCAGAAACTGCGCCGAGTTAAGGAACTCACACTGAGTTCCAACCAGATTACCCAACTGGCCAACACCACCTTCCGGCCCATGCCCAACCTGCGCAGCGTGGACCTCTCCTACAACAAGCTGCAGGCACTGGCGCCCGACCTCTTCCACGGGCTGCGGAAGCTCACGACGCTGCACATGCGAGCCAACGCCATCCAATTCGTGCCGGTGCGCATCTTCCAGGACTGCCGCAGCCTCAAGTTTCTTGACATCGGATACAATCAGCTCAAGAGTCTGGCGCGCAACTCTTTCGCCGGCTTGTTCAAACTCACCGAGCTGCACCTGGAGCACAACGACTTAGTCAAGGTGAACTTCGCCCACTTCCCGCGCCTCATCTCCCTGCACTCGCTCTGCCTGAGGAGGAATAAAGTGGCCATTGTGGTTAGCTCGCTGGACTGGGTTTGGAACCTGGAGAAAATGGACCTGTCGGGCAATGAGATCGAGTACATGGAGCCTCATGTGTTCGAGACCGTGCCGCACCTGCAGTCCCTGCAGCTGGACTCCAACCGCCTCACCTACATCGAGCCCCGGATCCTCAACTCCTGGAAGTCGCTGACGAGCATCACCCTGGCGGGGAACCTATGGGACTGTGGGCGCAACGTGTGCGCCCTGGCCTCGTGGCTCAGCAACTTCCAGGGGCGCTATGACGGCAACTTGCAGTGCGCCAGCCCCGAGTACGCGCAGGGCGAGGATGTCCTGGATGCCGTGTACGCCTTCCACCTGTGTGAGGACGGGACCGAGCCCACCAGCGACCACCTGTTGTCTGCCGTCACCAACCGCAGTGACCTGGGCCCCCCTGCCAGCCCGGCCACCACGCTCGCTGACGGGGAGGGGCAGCCCGACGGCACGTTGGAGCCCGTTACTGTGGCTCTCCCTGGTGGGGAACACGCCGAGAACGCCGTGCAGATCCACAAGGTGGTGACAGGCACCATGGCCCTCATTTTCTCCTTCCTCATCGTGGTCCTGGTGCTCTATGTCTCTTGGAAATGTTTCCCTGCTAGCCTCAGGCAGCTCAGACAGTGCTTTGTCACGCAGCGCAGGAAGCAGAAGCAGAAACAGACCATGCATCAGATGGCTGCCATGTCTGCCCAGGAATACTACGTTGATTACAAACCCAACCATATTGAGGGGGCCCTGGTGATCATCAATGAGTACGGCTCATGTACCTGCCACCAGCAGCCCGCGAGGGAATGCGAGGTGTGATCGTCCCAGTGGCTGTCAACCCGCGCGCTACCAAATACGCCTGGGCAGCCGGGGCAGGCCCGCGAGCGCCAGGCTGGGGGTCTCCTTGTCTTGGCTCTGATAATGCTCCTTGACTGATACTATAAGGGGATCGCTCCCAGAGACTTGACATTTTGGCTTTATTGTGTCTTAAAAACAAAAACGAAATAAAACACAACAAAAAATCCACCCCACAACCTTCAGGACAGTCTATCTTAAATTTCATATGCGAACTCCTTCCTCCCTTTGAAGATCTGTCCATATTCAGGAATCTGAGAGTGTAAAAAGGTACCAATCATTGATTTTTTTTTTTTTTTTTGTAAACTAAAATGTTTAAAATAAAATAGCATTTACAGTTTTTACAGACTGGAGTAATCTAAATGAATTGTAACCTGTGTTAACAAGAGAAGCAACAGTTAAATTTTCCTTCCTGCTGTGTGGGTGGGGGGGCGGGGGCGAGGAGGAGGGGGGCGGCAGGCGGCAGGCGGAGCAGGGTGCTTAGTAGCCAGAAGGAAGATCCCTAAATTCAGGAGCAAGGCAGTCAGACTCGATTTGAAATATTAAGAAAGACCAACAGAACTTATCAGGTTGATCTTCTCCACACACTACGGACTAAAAACAATCCAGACCTTTTATCTTATTTTTAGGGGATGCAATGAGATCTAACCACTTGACAGCAAGTGAAAGGCGGACTGAGGACTGAGCACTGAGCATCATGGCTTAGCCTTTAAAGCAGGGATCATTGCAAATAGCTTTTAAACTGATAAGAACATATATTACACTTGATCTTAGCCAAAAGGCCAAGAAGTGATGCAAATAGCTTATAAATGGCAGCGCCAGTTTGTTCTAGTAGCAAGGAACATTTTTTGGCGTTTAATATAACCATCTTTCAAATCAATTCAAAATCTGACCCCCCAAATGCCAGGGGTTCATCATTCTCCTACGCCTTTTAGTTACCAGGCTTGGTAGCACCTGTGCCCTTTTCCCTACTCTTCTCTGCAAGAGAGCTTTTCATTCCTGCCCCCTGTGGTCTGGCTGAGGGGAATAAGACTGAATTCAAATGTTTGGTGATGACAGCTGTGCCTTCTGGAGCACGTTGCTAAGATTGCAGCAAGTTTAGGTCCTCAGCAGTGACAGCACATTCCTAGTTACTATGGGGAACAGTCAGAAAAACCCTGCCTCATGATGAAAGCCTCCTGGGTAACGCCTTAAAGCAGGAGGCTTTAGGGGCAGATGTGATGCAAAAGTGATGGGGGGGGGGGGTTGGTGAACACAAGATCATTATTGGATCTTGTGTTCCATTGAGTATTTTACCGAGATGGGATCAATTTGTTAATCCTCGACAAAAGCTGCCTCTCCTCAGATTGCCTGCTTGTGTAATGCTTGCCTTTCCTGTGCTGTTTTACTTTATTCTATGCTGGGATCAACAGCTGCCCCTTCCCACCCTTCATAGGTAGGTTTCCAGGTTCGCTGTTGAGATTTAGGTTGTTTATTGAAGAGTAATATCTTTCGGTGGGTGGGAAGTTAGGGGAAGATCTAGGAGGAGGAGTGTGTGTGTGGGTGTTGCATGGGAGGGGGCTTTCCCTCACTAACAATTTAAGCAAATGTATGCTTGAAATAAACTGTCATGGATGGCAAATGGTGAACACTGAGCCAATGTTGTCCATGTCCAGAAGTCTTTCTCAAACTCAGGTAACTCACCCTTCTGGGTGGCACTGTTGTTTTTCTTTTTCTTTTTTGTGAAGTCTGAAGAACAGAAAGAGGGGTGGAAAAACCTACACCACCATTTCCCAAAATGCAAATGCCACCCACCAGCCACCCAACTAAAGAGGATCAGCTATTCAAAATGCAGAATGGCATCCCCAGGAGATTTACTTAAACTGAGGATTGCTAGCAGATTTCTCTTCTACCAAAGGAGAAACCAATATCCCTAACAATACTGCTGATAAGAAGAGGTCCTTTCAAGAGAAATATTTTGCAAATGTCTTTTACATACTAAGTGTTGGGAGACAGCCTCAGCACCCCTCCCCAATGCACCATCTTAGGAAACTGTTTCTTGCCTCATTTATAATTAAATCATGACATTATGACACATACCATGAACCTAACACCCATTTAGACTGGTAATGTTTTCGAAGAGAGGCACCTTGTTTGAGAACTTTGGTCAAGGGGTTCTGGACTGGATCTAAACACCACCACTGGGGGCTGCTGCTTGAAACAGTATCATTGGGGGGGGGGGGCAGGGTAGCAGGGAGGGCAGGGTAAAGGATCTTTTGGGGATATGTCTCACATCTAAAAGTAAACCCCACTGAAGGGGTCTCCCCAGAAGATAACATACCTTTTCAAGAGAAAAACAAATATCCCCAAATTGTGGAAAGTGAAAGAAATATGGGATCCCATTGATTTAACCTCATAGGAAAGCTACCAAAACCCGGTGCCAAAAGCTGCTTTGACTTGGTGCATTCAAGGCTGCACTGGTGTGCTTATAGGGAAATTTCTAGAAGCAAAGTCCTTCTGGCCAACATCAGAACCACAGGTTCCCCTACCCACTAGGAACATGGAAATTGGAAACGCCGGAGTTTATCTTCAATCCCCAAGGCTTTTATTTTCCCCCTTACATTCTTCTTCTTCTTCTCTTTCTTCTTCTTCTTCTTTTTTTTCCCCCCAATGTAGTCAAGAGAAAAAAGTAAGAAAGTAATCGTACTCTGTTTTCTGCTGCTGCTACCCACCCCCCCACCCCCAACATATGACTAGTTTACCACATACGGAAAAGATCTTAAGTCCAGGGAAATAGAATGAATGGCCACTGTAAAGAGGAATCTGCAGTCTGAGGCCTGGAGAGCAAAGGATGGCCAGAGAAAGCAGAGTGCTTACTCTGCCTGTGTGTGTCTGCATGTCTCTGCGTTGCGTGTCTCTGTAGGCAAGCCAATACTTCCCCTACACAAACAGAGGTGTTTAGCTCACGCTATTTCATGCCTCTGTAGTTCAGTTTGGAGAAGGGCAGGGAGAGGGAGGAGGCAAGAATAAGGGAAATTGGTAGTTTTAACTAAGGTTTTGTGATACTTGAAATCTTTTCCTTCTCAAATTAATTAATCTTTAAGCTTCAAGAAACTTGCTCTGACCCCTTTAAGCAAACTACTTAGCATTTAAAAGAGAATCTCATTTTTAAAGGTGCAAGCACCTTTTTTTTGGTTCTTCCCACAGAGGGTGCTAATCTCATTATCTGGTGCCCTCTGAACAGAATTGAAGGTTAGGGTTCATGCCATCTCCTGGTGAAACAGGAGGAATTAACCCTCCATGTGCAGTACCTCCCCAGTTAATTCAAGTTCGGCAATACTATGGACATTTTTTTTTTTGAATAATTATATAGAAAAGAACAAGCCTTTTCAAATGATAAGTGACACTCTCACTCCAGTGTTAGCCCTGGTAGGGTTTCAGGTGGTGTCAGAGGAAGCTGGTTGAGTGAAACCTGTCCTGTGGCCTCACTTAGAGAAAGGCACACCCCTGACACTCAGACTGCAGCCCTGAGTGGACAGCAGCTGTCCCTCACACAAACCAGACATCTAGGACTGAAAAGTTGCTACCACACAAAAAAGGCTATTCCAGTAATAGGAAACTTTAAAAAAAATCTATTTTTTTAATACGTTCCAAAGCTTCTCAAAGTATATGAAGGACTTAGTTCTCCCTGCACGGGAGGGCAGACATTTGGTGGGACTGACTCAGAGTCAATGGCACATTTATGTGTATGTGTAAGTAATTAGAGGGGCAAACTCCGCTTGGTATTCCTCTCAAGTTTCCTGAGCAACTACACACAGACCACTGGAGGGTCTTGGGGCCGCCTGTGTTTCTGGGTTATATTAATTGACTCGTCAGTGAGTTTGGCACCCACTCCATCCATGGGCCAAATGGATATATTAATTGACTCTATAGAAGAGAGCACTGGTGGCTCACGTAACTTGGTAAAAAGAAAGGCATCAGACACCCCTTTCACAGACAGCATTATGGAAAGACGAGACTTTATATCTGTTTTGGACAATGGGTATTATAATGAGTCAAGGTACTCAAAATGAGCACCACTTTTCTCCTCTGGATAGGTGGCTATGCTAGTTAATTTGGGTTGGATATTGGTGAAATATCAAGAAACATGACTATGACTATTAAAAAGGCTCCTGAAATATATCTTGACAGAAGCTTAGGGATACCCCTCCCTTAGACACATACATACCATAACATAACCACACACACACACACACACACACACACACACACACACACATATATATATATATATATATATATATATATATATATATATATATCCACATATACAACCACACACAAATAAATGATCACCTTATGTAACTATCCTCCAGCATTAATTACCCTCCTACTTTGCTCATCCATTATCAATTTTTACTCAGGAAAGGACCTGATGAATTCATTCACAATGAAGGTGTGAAGTACTGAATGGGCTGATGGCTGATGGTGTTTTCAGGCATTAGTTAATGAGCTGGCAGGCGCTCTAGGGCTGGGAGGTCTGAGCTCCTATTGTCACAGGAGAGCACACTCCTTCTCCTGGGTGGTAACCAACAGCAGATGGCAATGCATTCTTTTGAAAGCCTGCTCCTAGGTAAGGAGTTCAATGTCAGGTTTAGGGAACACTTTTTAAAACTTTTTCATTTATTTATTTAATGCTCTATTGTGATTCCCCCCCCCCCCCCCAGGAATCCAGGAGGCAAAATTTTTCCTCCTGACTGAGCACCAGCTCCTGGCCTTCCTCAATTGGACATGATTTCTGAAGGTGTTTGGTTTTCTTCTCCATGAGAAGGGTCTGGCTATTGCATTCTTAAGGTTTAGTCAGAGCTGTCAATGAGATGGAGGGAATGAATTAATTGAGTGGTTACTTGGTATAGGAGCCCTGATGTAGGTTTCAATAGGTGACAGAGGGTACAGGAACCTTATCTTTACATGAAGAACTGAGGCTCAGAGACGTTAAGTATTTTGTCCAGTCACCCCGCTAGTAATTGGGAGCCCTGGTATTCTGTTTGGTGCCCTGCTCAGTATACCCTGCTTCTTTCCTTGAACAATTGTCCCCTTTCCTTCTTCACCAGCAAAGAGCCTTGGACTAGCCAGGCCACAGGAAACATGCTTGCCAGATGCTCGTTGAAGGATATAGAGCAATGTTCAAATCCTGCAATTCTCATGACCTTGGCTTGGCTTCTGGTATTTGGGTCATGTGGGACCCTGGCAAGGAAGGAGAGACCTATCACAGGCTACCAGAAGCAGAAATATCCAGACAATTATCCATCCCAAGATCTTACCAGAAGGTTTTTGACTCAGAGAGTACAAGGTATGGGCAACTGTATATTACTGTTGGGGATTTATTCATGTTTCTTCCTTGGTCGTTAAATGGGCTATGTCTCTATGAGAAAGTGGTTGTCAACCAAGGACAAATTTGTCAACCAATTCACCATTGGTGATATCTGGAAACATTTTTGATCTTCATGCATGTGGGGTGGGTGATGCTCTTGGCATCTAGTAGGTAGAGGCCAATGATCCCTCTAAACACCCCACAATGCAAAGAAAAGTCCCCCACAACAAACAAAAAATTATTTGGACCTAAATATTGACATTGCTGAAGTTGAGAAGCTGTGCTCCATGATCTAATGTAATGAGACTGTCTAAACCAACTTTTCTGGATATGGCCTTTCTGATCCGTTAGTTCACTTAGATGAACTCTCTTTTCATCTTCTTCTTCCTTACCAGAGAACTAGAAGTCTAAATTAAAAACCCTCAGGTCGGTTGCTAATCAGCAAGAGGAACTGTAGTTAGCACATGCTTCCCTAAGAACATATGGCAAAATTAACTGGGACAAAACTTGTTGAGCCCTCATTTGACCCACTCTTTAATAAAGTGATATCTCATTTAGGGATAGGGGAAAAATCAAGTTAACAGTAGATGTTTAATTAAGGTAGATATACTAATCAGGAAAATAATCTTAGACCTTAGAAACTGGGTGAGTTGCAGATGCAGGCATAACAAGCTGAAGTTTACTGGGAGCCAGACAAGTAACATAGAAGAGTGAAGATCATGAGCATATGACAAGATAGGGGAACTGGAGAGGTCACTTAAAAAAAAAAAAAATGCAATTCACATTTGACAGGTCCTGGTGAATTACATTACTTCTGCAGGCTATGCCAAGGATGTGCTCTGGGAGTTCAGGGTCCAGAACTGAGAAGATGTGGCCTTTAAACCTGATGTTATTACTCACTTTGCTTTGGGTTCATCTGATAAGCACCCTTCTGCATGGGCTTGCATCCAGGTATTCCCCAGAAACCTTCTGGTTCTGGACTTCTGATGTTACCATTCTCAACCCCACCCCCCAACAACAACAGTCCATGAGATAAATGAGATTTTTAAGCTAGTGTCACTTAAGCAGAACGTTAAAATTCTCCTGCACTCCCATTCTCCAGAAATTCTACTTCATCAGGTTTGCCAGCATATGAATGAGAAAAGGTAGGTAAAAAAGAATCACAGAGCCTGGGCCTCAGAGAAGAGGTGGGCATGCTGAAAACCCAGTGAGAAAGTGCAGGCATGTGTGGGAGGGAAAATAGGATTTTTAGAATGTGCAGGAAGCAAGGAAAGGAAATCCTAGGCAGGACACACTCACACTCACCCACATGTGAGAGCGAGCAGACACAGGGATGTGCCATGAAGTGGGCCCAATTTTTAAAAAAAATGATGGATGTCACTAGAGCAGAGGTGGGGGGCAGGGCGTGGGCAGAGAAGACGTGCTGAGAAGCATTTGTACAGGACTCTTAAAATAACTTACTACGTTATGAGTTAGTGGTTACAATTGACATGAGTAGTTCAGAGCCCTTTTGTAAAATGAAAAGAAGGAGGAGGAAAGTAAACAGGAGACATTGGGGGAAATAAAAGGCAAGGTGGCATGTGAGAGGTGAAAGGGGGAGACAGGAAAAAAAGAGAGTTTTAAGACATGATTTGTATTGTTTAAATCATCATCATAAGTAGCTGTAATACACTAACTCGATGACTCCACTCTTTTTAGTCATTTCTTTCTTTATTCTGATCTATCAGGTTGGCTATTTGCTTCTTCTCTATGTAATGTTGGAAAGCCCTTTTTCCCCTTATGTTATGGGAAAAAAGAATTCATTATCTAGCTGCAGCCTTTTATCTTTCACTTAGCTAGGTGACTGCTTCTTCACCCTAGATGCGCATTGGAACCACTTGGGAGCTTCCATAAATTCTGATGTTCTAGGTTCCTCCCCAGGAGATTCTGATTTAATTGAGTTGGAGTGTGACTTTGGTGAGGAGATTTTTTTAAAGCTTCCCAGGTAATTCTGAAGTTTAGCCAAGATTCAGAAACAGTGAGCCACAAGAAAGGCTCGGTGTGTAGCTCAGTAATCTACAAGAACCACAAGTCTGGCTGCAGCTTTTGAAAAATACAGTGCAGGCTGGGGACTGGGCTGGACAGGATGCATCTTGATTGAGGTGGCTCCCAGTGGCTCCACCTGGTGAGGCTGATACTGTGAGAAAGATGGGCAAGCAGAGCTGTGCTCATAATCTCTTCCCAAGCACTCCATCGCTTACAAAGAGCTATTTACCACTAATTATTTTATTTATTTTAATTCTCCCAGCAGTCTCACAAGGCAGACACAGACCTGTTCCATATTAAAAAACAAAACAAAACAAAACAGTTTATTATTTTCAGAGATAGAAGGGAAGGGAGAGAGACAGAGAGGGAGAGAGGCATCAATGTGTGGTTGTTTCTCACCTGTCTCCAGCTATGGATTGGGCTGGAGACATAACTTGCAACCTGGGTATGTTCCCTGGCTGGGAATTGAACCAGTGACCTTTGGGTTCACAGGCTGGCCCCTTATCCACTGTGACAACAGCCAGGGTGGTTCTGTCCCATATTTTAAAAGACAAGACATCTCCCATCTTCAAGGTCAATGCCACTACCAGGCCTGGACTCAGAAGTGCCTCTTCTAAATTCTGTGTCAGTCCCCCTCCGCCTCTCCCCTTTCCTCCTCTGATTAGTTATTTCATTATGAGACAAGGCTGGCCCTGCTCCGAACCTGAGTCACTACATCTTCTAGGAGGCGTCCTGGAGAATACATTGTGCTCTGGTTCCTACACCCTGTCCTTCTCCAGCTAGACAAAGTTTAGCATCACAGTCGCACCTCTGCCCCTTTGCACCCACCTCTACCTTACTTATTTTTTCATTTGTCATGGCAGCCCTATGAGGACTCACCCCAAAAGATGCCAACTCTTTCCAAATACCACAGTGCCCAAGTGTTCCCTTTTTGCTCAGCCCACTGACATCAACACCCTTGCCAGTGACTCCTTAAAAATGTGAAAACTGGATCCAAGTAGAAAACTGATGGATGGAAGGCCTTAACAATTCTATCCATAGATTTGTGCAGCTTATAAAAGGATCTTTGTGGGAAATAGTTTAAAGAAACTGTGCCAATGCTGGAGTTTTGGGTACAGAAATAGCTGGGTGATGTACACTTGGACAGAAGAGCCATCCTTGTACCCTCAAATGAAACAATGCAGGCCACAATGTAAGACCACGTCTGCCAAAGGTTTATAGGGCTTATAATAAAGCCAGGATCAAGATAGAATTTTCCAGTGTATCGTATCTGCTTAAACAAGTGTCCTTTTCAAAAAGCATGTATTTTTAGGTGTTCACCATTAGTGTGTTTATTTTTAATTATGGATTCTCAGCATTGCAAACCAGGTACCAGGTATGCCAGGGACCTTTCTCAGAGACACTGAGCACAGCTGTGGCTAAAAGTGAGAAGGTGGCAAATGAGAGCAGGATTGGTCTGCCACACATAGGTCTGGAAAAGCCAAGTTATGCTCACTTAACAGAACAATGCAGCAATCTGTCTTGAGCTGGCCAGGGCAATCCCATCATTTGTCCCTCAGCTGCAGAACAACTAAGTACTCTGTGATTTTGCCTCACTGTCTGTTCCAGAGTAATTGCATTTGGGCTGAAATCTGCATTTCCCTGCAATTGCGTCTCTGTGTGTGCTATTTTATTTTAAAAAGAATGGTCCTTCTTGGAAGTCATCCTCACTCCCTTGCTTACTGTCCATATCACTTTTCTGTGAGTTTATTATGTTGATCCTTTTTTTGTATACCATTTAAAAAATAATAACAATTAAATAAAAAGAAAACAAACAAACACACTATAGGGAAGCAAAGGAGAAGCCACATTGTAACTGAAATATAACTAAAGGTATTTTTTTAAGTTCTAACTACATTGGTCAACTCATTCGATCAAACTTACACAGCATCTCTTGTTCAGGAATTAAGTACATCTTCATTGAGTGAAAAATAGGGCAATGGAACCTGAAGGTGACACCTTAACTAAGGTCCATGCTAAGACTCTGGGTCCACCAGGCTTACCATGGACGTGCAAAGAAGAGGCTTTCTTTTCATCTTGATCCATTTAAGAAAAGTACCCCCTGGCAAGGGGATTGATTATTCTCAACAGTACTTCGTAGATGCCTGGCAACTTGCTAAATCCTCAATTAAACCCTGAACGAAAAACTTCAACCCTCCTTGTTTGGAGAAATATGAATATCCTTATTCTACAGATAGACAAACCGAGGTTTAGAGAGGTTCAATGACTTGACCAAGGTCACTTTCCAGTCACTGACCATACATAGTAGGGAGTGTCAAGCTTTGAATTTGGAGATGCAATGCTGGGTTCAAATTCTGAGTGTTGGCAAGTTATTTAACCTTAACTGGAACTGATCTTTGTTTCTTTGTCTATAAAATGGGCATAGGATTGTTATGAGAAATAAGTTATTACAGAAAATTAAATGAGTTATTCCTTGTAATGGGCTTTGAACAGTGCCTGGCATATGTAGGTGTTAGATAAGTGTTTTTGTTTTGTTTGTTTTTTAAAATAAAAGATAAAATAACAAACAGCCCTGGCTGGTGTTTTTCAGGTGGTTGGAGCGCCATCCCATAATCAGAAGATTGCGGGTTTGATTCCTGGTCAGGGCACACACCCAGGCTGTAGGTTGGATCCCTGGTCCAGGTACAGATGGGAGAGCAACCAATCAATAACTTTCTTGAACCAATGTTTTATTGTATCGCTTCCACTATCTCTAAAAACAATGAAAAAATTATCTCAGGTAAAGATTTAATGTTTTTTTTTTTTAACTAGTAAACAAACAAAAAACAAGGTCACGCAGCCAGGAAGGGTCTAAGTAGAACAGGGCTGCTGTATTCCGAAGCCACATTACCTTCATTTTCTTCTGTGATAAGGCGATATCAAAAGTTTGAGTCCCTGAAGCACTGAGTCTAACAACAGGTGAAGGAGGCAGACTGGTGTCAGGAGGCACCACAGGCACACATGGCTTCCTTCACCACTGGAACGCAAGTGTGACTGGGCACATGCATCCATGCACCCACGTGGATTTGGCACCATCTCCCAGTTTCCACAGGAACCCAGGGCTGCTGGCCAGCTTGAGGACGCCTTGTTCACATGGGTCTTTGGCGAGATGGCAAGACTCATTTCCACATCTGAGCTATTTGCTATCTGTAGTCAATTCCTGAGGGTGGAAAGCTACTCTACCACTTGCGATTGTTATCCAGCTCCCGAACTCTTATTTAATATCGGCAATATTGAATCATTCTGGCCCCTGGGACACTAAGCATACATCTTCGGCTATAACAGATTTGCTAGTGTTTATTTAAAGATGGTTTTTCTCTGTGCACTAACAGCTCCAGTCTGGTACTGTGCAAGCTAAGTGACAAAAAAAAACATGTCTGAACTGGACTCTTTCTAGGACAGGGACCACAGGTATCCAGAGGCAGAATCCAAGTTCCAGCTTTGCTACTGATTTGCTGCTGGGACTTGGGTGAGTCAATCCCATCAGTCCAGGCTTTTCTTTTCTTACCTGTAGTCGTGATTTTTGGTTTTCCCTCCAGTTGGTTGATTTGGAAGGGAAACAAAAGTAGGACTAACTTCCAATACATTCTCTCTTTTGTTACTCATCAGCAAGTAAAGTTAGGAGTTCATCAATCTTCTACCCTCCCTGGAGACCAACCGAGCACCTACCCTGGTTGGTCAGAGTGAACACACTAGCTAGTTTATACCTAGAGACTTAGATATTGAAAGGTAAGTTGTTTTCCAGCCACTGCCTCTTCCTTGTGATTCATTCACAGAATAATTAGAGAATGTCCTTCCCTGGCTTTGGACTGGTATAACGGACATAATGGGCCAAAGGGAAACTTCACACATGAATCATATTACCAGCGAAAGCTGTAGCTGCTAGGGAATTGAGGACACCCTTCAGTTAGTGTTTGCTGACTTGTTTTCCTGTTGATTTTTGTCTCTTAGGTTCTTATCTCCCTCCTTCACTGCCTTCTGCTATTTCCTTCCCCTCCTTTCCTTCTTCCTTCCTCTGTTCCCCCTCCTCTGCCTTCTTCTTCTAAAAATACTTTTACTGAATTCATAGCTATGAGTTACACAATGCATTCTCAATAGGAGTAATATTGAATTGAGGGTAAAAATTGGTTCTCAAGGGTCAAAAAAAAAACCCCTTACCTGTTGTCTGTTGTATGTATAAAACACAGATATATACAGCATATATAGTATGTAAACAGATAAACAATGTAACAGTAATATAAACATTTCAGAGTGAGGGAGCAGTTGGGAAGAATGTCTCAAAAAACTCTTTGGGGGAGATAATAAAATGTTTAAGAAACACTGAGTTAGGCAATGATTAACGTGGGAAGAGACAGCAAAAAGTTAAAGCACCATGGCAGGTCACCAATTCAAGATTATGAGAGGGTCAAAGTGGTTTGGTTCTTTGATATGCAAAACTAAAATTCACAGATTATTTGAAAAGCCAAGTTTCAGTTGGGGAGCTTGGTCTTATCAGTCCCCTCCTGCACTCAACACCTCCCAGAGTTGTCTTTGTCTAGAGGCGTCATGAGGTATCAGAAAAAGTCTGTTGGGTATGGAATGAATAGTCAGAGCCCTGGTCCTATCTCTGCCATTTATTAGATAAAACACCACCTTTCTAGGCCTCAATTCCCTTGTCTATAAAGTTCAGAAATAATCCTTTTTCAGTCTGTTTCACAAAAATCTAGTAAGGATCAAACGAGATAACGTACGTGACAACTTCCAAAGCTGTGAGGTATGCTAAGATTCAAGCAGTGGATGGAGGAGGATGGTGGCATGTGGGTGCCACCCACACAGTGTGAATTCAGAGGGCCACATGCTTCAAACTCTCCTCCACAGGAGCTGAAATTCCTGCTGTTAGTCACTGTTCTGAATTACGTCCCTCATGACTCCTCTGCTGAGAGCCTATGTAGCAGGAAGGCAACTAGGCCGTTTGCTTCTTGAAGGAGAGGCCACTCCTTTCATTTGACTTTGTCCCTCATCATGTAGCACAGGATCAGACCCAAGTGGGTTGAATGGCCCTTTAGCAGGTAATTAGTTCAGCTCCATGAACACTGGCACCCACATCTCTAAAATGGGCATACTGGTTGGCTGCCTTGCTGATTCTCTGGAAGATTATCAACAATCACATTTGTTGGGTCGGCCAGAGTGCTAGCTGATAGTAAGTTCTCAAGTCATGTTAGTTCCCATCTGATGTCACCAATATATAGTTACATGCTGTGTTTATACAAAAAACTAGTAGAATATTGAAAGGCCTTAGGAAAAATTACACTCTGGAAATGGATTCTGAGAAGTAGCTGTAAGAGGTAAATTTAAAGAGAACACTGAATTAGTAATAAAAAATAATAAATCTCCATAAAGGGGAAAGCTGGGGAATAGATTAGCAACTATAGTAAGGGGAACGAAAGAGAGGCAGCCTCTCCTCTATTAGTCAGAGTCAACTAGAATACTTTGTTAAGAAGGAGGTTACAATGATCCCCTGAGAGGGGTACCCAAGACTTGCCTCAGGGGTTGCCTTTAGTTAGTGCTTTTCGATATAATGTTTCTTCCCAGTTTGGTCAATAAATTCAATCCCCAGCTCTCTGTCTCTGAGCGGGCGTCTTTCTAGAACATAGACCTGATGGATGACAAGCGAGTTTAAATTGAGACTTCTGGAAGAAGGGAAAGGCAGGAGTCAACCTTGGTTTAATGATAATCCCTTATTACAGCATCTTACTGCTAATGAAAGTGCATAGGTTACCTTTCTGAGCCCTCACGCAGGCCACTGCAGTGGGCCCTTCTCTGTCAGGGGATGAGACTCAGTGTCCTTGGCCCCCTCAGCCTGGTAGCCTCAAACTGCAGTAAAACCCGGAAACACATTTGGCAGCCAGCCATCTGCTGGGCTCCACCAGTTTCTCCAGGGCTACCAACCCTGAGGAACGAGGGCACAAACAGATGGGAAAGAGGGAAAGGGTCTGCTTGTGTTTTTATTTTTTACCAGGCTCAGCTTTTCGGGAAAAAGAAAAAAAGCATCTCGCTCTGAGCTGGCGCGCTGCCAAGCTTCCTCCCTCGCTGGCTAGTCCAAGCACTCCACCGTCTGTGCAGACTGCATAACAGCAAGTTCTGGAAATGCGCCGGGAAGTCTGGGCCAGTCCAGAGGCAGCGCATCCCTGGTATCTGCCTGGTGGGACTGCAGGGGTTTTATTTTTCACCTTAATTCTTTTAAAACCTGCCAGATCTTTGAAGCACATCTGTTATTAACAGCCTCTGTTTATAAAACAAGTCTACAAGTACCCTCTCCCTAGAGAAACTCCCGAATCTTCTCTGTAGTCCAGTGCTTCCGCTGACTATTTGGCTCACAGAGGATGGCTGCAGCGAATATTAAAGAATGTTAATAAAAATGAGATAAAATGCAAACAGATGTGGTTTTTTTTTTTTTTTTTTTTTTCTCTTTCTCCAAATTTTGCTTTGCTCACTACTAGTTTATCTTGACAGAAAATGTATGGCTCTGATTCACAACATTTCCCCAAGCAATTTTCCAATAGCAAACAGAAATTTGTGGTGATTGCTAAGAGGTTTTCAATCCCTGTGCTAAGGAGGCCACAAGGTTGAAACTTTTCATCTTGCCCCAGGTAAGTACCCATCGCTCGGGACACTATCACTGGGGACCCTGGGTAGCACCTAAGGGTGAGAGCCTAGAAATGAGCTTTAAAGTTTTAATATAAATGGGGAAGATGGTTTGAGCATAAAGTCTGAATCTACAGATGATAATGAAGTCAGAAAACAAAAAAATAAGTACTTAAGCCCACATGGCCATATTCTCTGATGGGATGAGGCACTAAGTAAAATGCAATGCCTTTTCATGACATTGAACTTGGTCGGACCTAGTTAACATAGGTTCCATGTATCTCAGACCAGGGGTATGAGTGGAGCACACATCATGAGATAGACTGTGTATTCTTCTTTTTGTTGTGTTTGTTTGTCCTCAGCCTTTAGGACTCTAACAATCAGTATCATTATCATTGGTATCTATAGCATCTCCCTCCACATCCCTTCCCCCTTCCTCATGATTACTTTTGGTACAAACAGATCTATTAGCACTGAAGTGTTTAAACTGTGTACATGGAGAATAGCCTGTGAATGGTATCATCAATAGAGTAGACTTCACTCTGGGGACCTCACGAGATGGAATTACATAAAACAATATATGCAACAATACTTCATAAATTGTAAGGTTTGATGAAATCATTAGGCACTATTAGGGTGTCTTCCTGGTGTGTACAAACCAACCCAAAGAAGCTGAAGTCATTTCTATTTTCCTCCATATCCCCAGGCCTTCTCTGCCTTTTCCTGTGCTTTATTCTCATTCATATATCTATGATAATACAATATCCAGTTTGAGTTCTAAAGACAGCTATGAAGCCTTTTCTGATGCTTTCAGCTCACAGTGATCCTTCTTCTTACTCCAAGCAGGTGTTAGAACATCCATTAACCTTTGCATCTATGTTTGCCAGTCTGGCCTGCCCTAGGACAGCTTCTTTTCATTGCTAAGTATTAATTTACTTCTCTGCCAGGCATGTAGGTCTTATGTTCCATCGTATACTGTTGTTGGTAAGGGGAAAACTCATTTGCACAATATCCATTTAGTTTCTAGGTACCATCAATAAAACAAAGGTAGTAAGACAGAGCCTTGCTCTCAGAGGGATTACTAACCAATAGGACAGGTACAATGACCACACATATGACAACCAAAAAGTAGAAAAGGATGTATCAAAACCCTCTAAGGACACAGCAAAAAAGAGAGGGATTTTTTTTTTGGGGGGGGGGGGGAGTGTTATTTATTTATTTATTTTCAGTTCAAGGAATGGATATGAGGAAAAAGAAAGCTGATAAAGAAGAGGGTCTATGTATTGGGTCTAGCTAGATGGGAGGGATTTCACAGGCTGAATGGGGAAGTAGTGTGGGGGCAGGCATGTGAAAGGAAACTCTGGCCAGGTGCACCAGCAAGGTTCTCAATAGCATGTTGTGATTGGGCTCATTTTAATGGATACTTAATCAGCAAGATAATCTGGAATCTAATTTTATTTCATTTCAACAAAAAAGGCAACCTATTTATAACAGGATGAGTTAGCGAGAGAACAGCTAACCACTCTTATATCCTCCCTCTATACTCACTGTTAGAAGGAAAACAGAGTCCAGAGTAATGTTTCCCAAGGCCCCCTGAGGGGAGATTTTGTGAATCATTATTAAATAAGGGGAATTATTTGAAGGGAGCCACTGGAACAACCAAAGCAGAGACAAGTTTTGAAAATGTTTTCGGAGGTTGGAAGAGCAATATGTTTGAAATCAGAAGGGACCTGGATCTGTGGCAAAATCTCACCAGGGAATGAGGGGGTCTCTAAATGAGGCACCTGTGGGCCCATACTCAGCTAAGACTCCTGGGACCAAACATATCACAAAAAAGCAGTTCTGGCTGTCTTTAAGAAACAATAAACAATAAACAGGTAAGTGGAGATCCCATGGCCTGGAGATCACCATTACTGAGAGTTCTGGACCAATATAAGGCCTTTAGGACCAAGGTTAGGTCTGGCATGAGAACCCTTACAGTGATTGAAAAGTTAGCTTCCCAGTTAAGAGAGGAAGCTTCAAGTAGATTAGATACAATTTTATAAGAAATTAAAAACAAGTGCTATAAGAAACACTGAAGTTTCCAGTGTACAGGGAAGCAGAAACAGAGCTAATAAACAAAGTAAGTGTTTTTTTTTTGAATTTTATGAAGATACTCAATGCAAATATTGAAATCTGGTGTAGAATGAATAAATTAGCTTGAATTTGTCATTGGAATCAATGTAAGGTTCAGTTTCTCATATTTGTAACACTTGAAAAAGGGAAACCCTGTATTTCCTATGTAGGCCAATGCCATTCTTGTTGGGAAGTCAATTTTATACCCACTACATTGACTTTTATCACCCAAGCCATGCCTGCATAACATCATGCAAACAGAGTGGCTAAATATTACTAGTATTTTTTATAAGTTTGTGTTTGGAAGGTCATCAGTCAAGAGATCATTTAATTCCTATATCAAACTTTGAGTGTGTGATAAACATTTCTGAGACAACACTGATTTGCATATCACTTAGAGTCCTTGCTTGTCTGAGTTTTATCTGTTTTCATGAGTACCCATGGCCCACTGAAGCAAAATATAGGCATATATTGGAATGGATGATTGGGTACCCAAACTATGACTCTTGTACAAAAACCAAAGCCCAAAGTGACTATCTGCCTCTACACACATGCCCTAGAGGAAAAGCCAAATCACTCTGAGATAAATGTGTTAAGACACCCGGGCTTGATCTTGAGGCACTGGTTGACAGTCATCAGGAACATATACTTTTGAGCATCACACTGGAATGCCCTCCTCAGCATCCCTAGACCCAGTGTGAGAATAAAGATTGTAACAAGAGAGATACCAGTGCTGTAGATGCTTGTGACAATCTACCCAACAGCCATTCCCCATCTTCTTTGTTCATGATGGCAGTATCTGTTGCCATGGTAAAGGTTAACAAGGTCATAGGCTGGTTTTGCCAGCTCCCTTGAAGCCAGGTCCTGGCTGGCAAGTGGGATAAATGTCTCCTGGAGAACCTCTCAGTAATATTTTATTTCTAGGGAAAAAAAAAAGTAATACATAGGAGGAAATGCCCCATCCCTCCCTTTTGGGCTATGCATAGCCATCCTGAATGAATAAGCACAAGGATAGGTGAGGTAACAGTGCTTAGAGAAACAGGAGACTGGCCCTCTGATGATACCACTGTGGCCAGTGTCCAGCTCAGGACATCAACCTCTAGACCTACTGCTATGTGAGATAATAAACAACTCTTTTCAAGCCATGGAAAGTGAATGCATCTATTAGTTGCAACCATAAGCATCTTACTTGATCCTACAAAAATCTGGATGGCATGGGGTAGAGACTAGAGAGTTTAAAAAGCAATATCATAAAGCTGAACTATTAAGAAGCCAGAAAAAAATGATTATCTCTCACAATTCAGGGCTAAATCCACTTCTTCCTCTGTGAGGATTTTGAGGGATTTTTCAGAGATGATGAGAAGAATGTGCTTGAAGGTCAGAGATGATGGAAGGAATATCGGTGATGGTTTCACAACAGGGAAAAGGCCAAGCAACAAAGAGGCAACTGCACTGAAGAGGAAATGAGCACTGGAGAGGAAAAGGATTAGGGCCACTGAATAGCAGAGTGGAGGGAGGAGGGACCACCTCTTCTGTGCTGCTGGGCTCAGTCTTGGGAAAGGAGGGGGATGGAGGAACAACCCTGGATAGTGATCAGAACTACAAACTTTCGCCAACACCCTTGCAATTGTCAAGCTTCTTCCTTGACTCTTCACATTGAGAGTGGGTGGACTGGGTAAGGGGCTACTTGTACCTTCGCAGGAGAGTAAGATCTGGCAGTATTGTTCTGTTTAGCAGTTGTCCTCCTTAACTCCCCAGTAAGATAGCTTATTATTTTTAAGCTCAATGGTTCATTCTCTATTTTCAGCTTCTAAAAATTAGAACTCTTTATTAAGACATTAAAATCATTCATAAGAACTTGGAAAGTCCCACCGGATTTACAATGCCCCTTGCTGTAACTGCATTTGATACATGAAGGCCGAACCCCTTCCACTTGTGTTGCCATGAATAAGATTATTCCATTCACTCTGATTGTGCCATGGTGAGGGAAATGGAGACAATGCAAATGCAAATACCTGGCATGAGGCCCAGAATTAATCACTCTGTAATTATTAATGCCTAACCCCTTTTTCTTTTCCTCCTCCTCTCCCTTTCCTCCCCTTCTCTTTCTTTCCTTCTTTCCTTCTTCACTTCCTTCCCATTCCCTTCCTTTACCATCCTCTACCCTCCTCTATCCTTCTCACTGAATGTGCAGCATATGCGATGACTGGAGAAATATCCTTCTTCCTGCATAGCTGTGCCTCCACCTCCTCCCACACACTTCCCAAACACACACTTCCCAGCTTCCCCCAGCTGCTGCTGAGGTCAAGGGTAGGTGGATGCAACCTGTCGCCATCTGTTGTGACTCATGAAACATCTTCCCATTGAGGCAATGCCATAAATGTGGAGCCTTCCCTAGCCTATTAAATGCTATTCACTGAAAACTCAATTTAAATATTTGCAAGTTTCATGTCTGGGGTTGCATTTGTCAGGTTATGATCTCTGAATGTAGGTCTCACATGTTAGGTCTCTCATTGCTTGCCCATTGATTGTTTTTAATTATGACACCAATGTCCACTCCTTAGAATATAACTTATTAAAAGCATTTTATGGCACATTTTAGTGATTAAAGCCCTAGCTCTCATGTTCTCCAACTTAAAGTTAATTTGTGTATTTCAGATTAAAACCATTTATAAGATGTCCATTCCCATCTCTCCTTTTCTCAGTCTTTCTATTCCCAAAGACTGATTTGGAAGACCACATAGATTCCCACTGATTCAAAAGCTGCCCTATTTGATTTCCCATAACTTTACCTTCTGAAGCATTTCACTTAATAATCTTGCATCCAACATACTGGATGAACTTAGTCTTTGAATTTATAATGAGATCATAACCCTGGCCTGGGCCTTGGCAACACATTGTCTTGATTGTGCAGACACTGAGAGAACACACAGAAATAATTCTGAACATAACTCATGTATAATTAATCTCTGACCACCCCAGGGATCCCAAATCCCCTTAGATCAGTAGAACCCAGGGGCTTCATTTCAGCTAATGGCCAATAGCATTTCATGACTCTCTTGAGAAGGCAAACAGAAATGATGGTGCTTTCATGCAACATTTCAAACAAAAGCCTTTCAAAGGGGAAAATCCACTCACCAAAGGAAATAAACAACCCTTTGTGTTCATGGGTACCCTTCATAGATATCAGACAGTCCTTTAACAGAATTTTTGCTCTTTGTTTTAAGAGGTAAAAATTAAAGGAAAGGGGGAAGGTCATCCCCAGATCCTACAAGGACCAAGGCTAGGCACTTCACCAGTATGCTCAGGGACACTGCATTGAAATATTTTATCTAAATGTATGTATGCTTCCCTATAGGTTCAAACCCAGTGTAGATGCCTATGTTTTGGTTGCATACTCAAGGTTCTAGACCTTAAGGTGATCTATATAAGCTCACTTGTGATATGTTGACCTTTCCATGTGGGTGGATAATGAGCTGTGGAAAAAGCTATAGGCTAGAGACAAAGACCTGAATCAATCCCTAGTGCTGCCTCTATCACAGTTGGGTATCTCTGAGCAATGAAAACCTCCTGGTACTTTCCAGGATTTGGAGCATAGGCTGGTACCAGTAATCATAATACACTACTTGTTTTGTACTTCAGAGTTATAAAGTGCTGCAGTTTGCACACATGATCCAATTTGATCAGTTCTGCAAGGAGGTGAAAAGAGGAAAGGAAAATATATATTACTTAAAGTCCTACAAGGAAATAGACCCTGACTTTATGGTATTTATTTCTCATACAAACAATATTTAGGTAAGTATTGTTGAACAGATGAAAAAACTGAAATTCAGAGAGAATAACTCAATGCCCAACAGCCTCCAGTTAATTTCATTATTCCTAATCCAAATCTGACAAAAATTTCCATGATAATACAGGTATAAGTAGAAAAGTAAACTTGGTCCCTACCTTAAGGTGAGCCAACCTTCCACTTTAATCAGGCAAATCTCTCTGGTGTCCAGGTCATGACATAGAAATCTCAGTGTACTGACCATCATATCTCACTTGGACAAGAACAAATGCAAGGACCCCCATGTGATAAAAGACTCTACTAAAAGTCATATGCTCACTGAACCAGACTTTACTGATTCAAATGTTATGGTTCTGTAATTATTCCTTCCCATCCATTGGGGGGTGACATCAGAGCAACAAGGTGAGGGCAGAAGGGTCAGGTAAGAGATGTGAAAGTTTTAAAGGGGAAAAATGAAGGAACATTGTACAGTAAAATTGTACATATCACCATTAAAATATACTTTCAAGTTACTAAATTTAATGTCTTAATTAAATAGGTAAGAAAGTTGAAGCCCTATCATAGATCATAGGCAATCTGGTTTGTCCATGATCACTGAGAGAAGCAGCAACAAGATCCACATTGGATACTGTGATCAAGCTGGTACTAATCATGAAAATAGTACTCAACTCATATTTGCAGCATGAAGATACAAGTGGAAGAAATAAGACTCTGGAATGTCTGGTACCTTTGATCTCCTTTTCACACCTAGACCTAGAAAGTGGTAGAGGTGGTCAGGCTGAGCTGGAGGCTTTCCTCTGTTCTTCTTGCCCAGATGAGACTGCCAAAGTAATTTGACCTAGTGATTTTCTCGTTGGGTTGGCCTTTCTAGTTGCCTGTCAATTTTCCATCTCCTTCTTCTCTTCCTTCCTCTCTTTCTCACATACACACTGCCTCTTCCCCTCATAGATACACATACATCCACGTTTACCCACACTCACATACACACAATGAAGTACAGAGTCAATAATGTGTTAGTAATGTGCTAGGAGATAAACAAAAACCCACCCTCAACAGAGTAATCGTTCTTTTTATTAAAAAAAAAAAAAAAAAAGACTGTATTTATTATTTCTACAGAGAGGGGAAGGGAGGGAGGAAGAGAGGGAGAGAAACACCAAAGTATGGTTGTCTTTCACCTGCCTCTAGCTACGGACCTGGCTTGCAAAATGGTTATGTGCCCTGACTGAGAATCGAACCAGTGACCTTTGGGTTCACAGGCTGGCACCTTTCCACTGAGCCACCAGCCGGGGCCCAGAGTAATCATTTGTCACTACTGCCTTTAAAATACTTTTCTTAGAGAAAAATAGTCTGGGTAGCTTACAAGATTAGCCATAATTCTTCCCCTTCCCCGTACCCATAACCTTTGACATTGCTTTTCCACACCAATTTTGGACTGGTTTGGGACAATGGGACAACAGCAAACATGGAACAAGTGGAAACTTAGAAAGCACTCGTATAATAGGACAGGTCCTTTTGCTGCCCCTGGGAATCCTGAGATACCTACCACAAGACCTATCCAGGCTGGCCTGATTGATATGAGAACATCTAGCCAGAATCACAACTTGCAGCCAACTGAATACCAGACACATAAATGAGACCTTCAACCACCAGCAGCAGATGGCAAACGCATGAGTGAGCCCACCAAAGCTCATAACTCTCAAGATGAGCTCAATTCTAGTTATCAGTACACAGAATAATGAGCTAATAAATTGCTTTATTTTATTATAGACTATTAAATGCAATTAAAAAAAAGATTTTATTTATTATTATTTTTAGTGAGAGGGGTAAGGAGAGATGCAGAGAGAAGGAGAGAGCAACCATCAATGTATGGTTGCCTTTCACCTGCCTCCAGCTACTTGGCTGGGGACCTGGCTTGTAACCTGGTTATGGTGCCCTGGCTGGGAAATGATCCAGCAACCTTTAGGTTCGCAGGCCAATGCTTTATCTACTGTGCCATCAGCCAGGGCTTAAATGTAATTTTTAAGAGAAAATGCTAACAGATGCATTGCCCTAATGATAGTTCATATAAATTGGATATTTACTCTATTTGGAGTACTGTCTCATTTCATAAAATTCCACTATCTCTGAGGTAATTATCAATATGCCCACTTTACAGAAAAGGAAACTAAGATTCAAAGAGGTTAATTCACTTATGCACCTGCTAGATGGTAGGTAGCACTTCAAATTCAAATCTCTCTGACATGACAACAGACTTTCTTCACCACCACCCAACCAGAGACAATTTCAGTGACAGAGAATTCCAGAACCATGTGGTGTGAAGAATTCGGGCAAGGGCTGGGTTGGATGAACCTGTGGAAAGCAGACCCTTGGGGTCCGGGAAAGAAACCCTCACCTGTCTGGTGACTGTCTCACAGAGGGCAGAGCCAAGAGTTCTGAGAAGGTATCAGGAGGTTGGCTTGCCTGGTGGGCAAAAAAAGTCTCTACTGAAAAGAAGTAATGCAGAATGAGTAGGTGAACTCAAGGGAAAATGAGTTCCCTATAACCCGAGATATTCAAGGAAAGAGATGTAATTGCTCCATCAATATCTCAAATTTATTTCTGCCTCACATTTATTCATTTTGTTCTCATCAAGAAGACCCTCTGGTTTCTCCTCTTAGGATCCAATTTCTATACTTTTCAAGGCCAGATTGAAGTCCAGCTTTTTACCCATAACCTTCTTTTTCTCTCTTCACCACCACTTGTACCAAGAATAGCAGTCCCCTTTTCCTTTCACTGTAACTCAATTCCAATCTACATTATCATGAGGACCAGTGGGGGAAAAAAATTAGTTTTGGAACTGAATAGGCCTGCATTTGACTCTCATAATGTGTTCTATTTACCTTTCTGGACCACTTTATGAGGCTGTTGAGAGGGTACAATGAGAACATATGTGCAGTATGCATGGGATAGTCTTTAGTATTATGGTATTTCCATATTGATCTGGCTTCTGAAATAGACCTTCAGGCAGGGACATACCTTCTACTTTCCTGGTCTCACTTCCTCACAAGATTGATGAGAAACACATAAGGGATACCTAGAAAATACTATTTGAACTAATTTAATAACTCCTAAAAAAACCAAATCTAAGATGTTTTTTTAATGAAATAAATCTGTGGTATAATAAAACAATAAAAACAACAACAAAACTGTATCTCGTGTTTGTCCCTGGTTTCAGGCAAAAAGCTTCAGAAAGCCTTGGAGTGTCTTTATTATGTTAATTAGGTGGGGGAGGTGGGGTTCCTAGATAGCTCAGGATGGAGGCTGGTAATAAGAAAAACAACTGCATGATCAGAGGGTTCAAACTTAGGCCAGGCTGACCTCTGGGGAAAATCAATTGTGTTTACGTAATGAAATCTCAATAAAAACTCTGGACCAATAACTTACTGGTTGGTGAAAACATCCTTGTGCTGGGAGAGTAAGGTGCCAGGTTCCAAAAAGAAGGGTCCAGGAGCTCTGCATTCCTGCCCCTCCCAAACCTTGTCCTACATGTTTCCTCCCTGTGGTTGTTCCCATGGTGTATCCTGTATAATAAAACTGTAACCCTAAGTACAGTACTTTCAGTGAATCCTGTGAGATGCTCTGGCAAATTTTTGAGCTGAAGGGCCTGTGGGTTAGCCAGTTGGTCAGAAGTATAGGTAATCCCTAGACTTACAGCTGGTGTCTGAAGAGAAGAAAGTCTTGTGAAGAACTTTACCTGAAACTTGTGGGGTCTGTGCGAAGCCTGGATAGCATAAAAATTGAATTGAATTGCAGAATACCCAATTTCAGGAATTGGTGTCAGAACCTAAAGCCAAATAACTCAATTTCACTTGGTTATTAGACTACCTCTTACTGGATCAGAAAATAAATCCAGTAGGTTATATTAAAAAAAGGTAACTTAAAATATTTTTTTTCATAAAGGAATCCTGGCATTAATTGCCTATTTTCCCCCTCTATTACCAAATTAATATGCAGCATCCTAAAGGATGTTACTGATGAGACTGGAAAAAGCTCCTCATGAAACTTACAATAAAGAAAATATTATGACATCAACTTAAAGTATCAATTCTTAATTTAAAAAGAAAGAGAAAAATATATGCTATTAAATAAGTTGGGATACTTCTACAAGCATGCTATAACATAGACCATGTATTTTTCTTTAACCAATTTCTTTAACCAATTTAACAAGAATTTTCACTTTGAAAGCTTATGTAACTTTATTCATCCTCTTGCTCTTGCTTTCAATCCCTCGTTCTCTCAAGAAAATATTTTGTAAAGAGTGACAGGCTAATATTCTTTATAATTTCCTGGGGTAGGTGTTACTGGGGTAAATGAGGTGTCAAGTTGTTCCACACTAATTCATCACTTATTAATGAACAATATCAACAACTCCTTTTTCATTACTGATAACACATTTTACTGACTACCAGAAGGATTTTTATTACAAAACTTATCTCAAAGGCTTTTTCCTGTTATCTATAAAATAAAAAATATCATCATTCCATCATCATTTTAATGAGTGATCATTTTCCCCTCACTAAAATTAAATCATAAAAGCCATTTAATTAAATTGAATGGTAATTGAAAGACTTTAATCATGAAAAGAATGAAAATGAAGGGCACTTTCTCTCAAGGCCTGACAATGTAATGATGTGGTTTGGCCAATGTGGCCAACTCTTAAGAGTTAGCAGAAGGTACAGTATTATCTTGCCTTCCAGTATTAGCAAGGAAAGGGCTACTCTTAGATAACACACTTTGCCCTTCCCAATTTGGGGCAGGATTTAATCGACACACCTACACATCAACAAATGGTCATAGGGTTGAGCTTAGAAGAGGTTGTTATGAAGAACCAAGCAAAGCAAAGCCAGTAGCTAGATACAGAAAACTATATGTTCAAAAGAAAGAATAGGTTTTTCTGAACTTTTCAAGACAATCCATTGAATATGAACTTCTATATGCTTTATTTGGTGGGAGACATACAAAGATGCCCTCCTAATCTGTTGAGGTGACAGATATACCAACAAATTATTATAATGCAGTAAGTGCTGTATCAGAAGTATATGCAAAGTGCTATTGAGATTTCCGAGGAGAGACTAATACATGCTTCCAGGAAAAACTTTAAAAAGTTACCTAGGAGGTGACTTGTGAGCTGAGTTTTGAGAGTTGAAAAGTTCTCTAGGCAATGAAAGCCATTCCGAAGAGTGGAAAATGAACATGCAAGTTAATCAACAGCTTGGTGTCTGGCCTGTAGTTGGGACTGAAGGGTAACAAGGATGGGGAATCAGGTGACATGGACTTATTCCCAATTAGAAAAAACAGGGGCCAATGATAAAGCTTGATGTGTTTCTTATGGGGGTTTTCTTAGAAGCAATGTTGTAAGGGGTCTGGAAATTGAGAACAGAAAAGAAGAGAGGAAAAAGAAGGGGAACAAAGAGAACCTTAGGAGACTAGTTACCATAAGACAATGAAGAAGTGATTCCCATAGCCCAGAGAAAACTCAACTCTCAATGACCTTACTTGTCTTCCCAGATCCTGGTGATGGCATTGAGCCCTAGCATGAAGACTACACTACTTTCATCATTTTAAGACAAATGGGTACTTCTGGAATCTGATTTTGCCAAAGCACAGTCCTTGGACAAACTGTAAAGCTCTCACATTGACCTGCTCATCCAACCCTCCTCTTGTCTTACCTTGTTTTTGTTTCTTGCCACCATGTCTAGAAACTTCTGCAGAATGTGCATCAGCCAATAAAATACCAGTCCTATATATTTTCTCCCTAGATCCTTCTATTTACAGAGAACCACCTACTTCATAAACAAAATTTGTTTAAAAGAGGATGATTCATTCATTCCATCAACAAATATGTACAAATATGAAGCACTTTCCATGTGACAGGCACTATGCACTGGGATAGAAAGAACCAACATAAATAAGGGCAGTAACTCAAAGTCTAGCATCTTCACATAGTGTACACTCTGGTGGGTGAGACATGATAGCAAGATGAACGAGGAAAAGAGAGAATACAGGCCATGATACATGCCACAAAGAACAAAGTAAAACAATAAAATATGGGTGGAAGAAGGTTGCAGTACTCTTCCACCAAATGTCTTAACTGAATGAGACATTTGAATGTGACCTTGAAAGAGCCTAGGGAGCAGATCTCTGGGGAGGAGGGTGTCTGATAAAGTGAAAGATAAGGAAAAGGGCTGCTGTACTAGGAAAAGGGGGAGGAGAGGGCATTGTAGTTGAGCTCAGAGAGGGACAATGGAATGGTGGGATAATTTTATACATACCTTTGGGACTTTATCTGAGCAGGATGGAAGCCACTGGAGGGTTTGAAGTGACAACTCTAACAGGTTTCAACAAAATTAATCAAGATACCATGTGGGAGTAAACTGAAAAGGGCAATAGGGGAAGTGGAGAGAGATCATTGAAATAATTCAGATGAGAAATATGGCATCCTAGACAAGAATGTTTGCAGCGGATATTGTAGGAGGTGGACAGAGCCTGGCTATATTTTGATGGTGGAGTTGACAGAATTGATTGTTGATTTGGATTTGGAGAGAAATAGAAGAGTCAAGAATGAGTCCATACATTTTGTCTTGCATAACTTAAAGCATGAGTTGGCAAGTTAACCTTCTTCTCTCGCCATCCATACTGGTTACTATTTACAACTAAATATAGAAAATAAAATAAAATACAACAGTTACTTTGTTTTAATCTGGCTCCCTTTCTCCCTCCTTTTTGTATTTCCATCAGGTTTGTGAGTGCCAGGAATCAATGCCTGACAACTGTATGTTCTGAATTTAGATACAACAGAGAGGCTTCCCCAACTGAAACATCTCTCTAAATCACCTTTCAAGCATGTCCCAAGTCCTACCAAAAAGTTTATTGTTGGAGCTTTTAAAGAGTTTGGTCTTTAGAACTTTCCAATTAAAATAATTACACATTGGAAAAGATGAGCTCTGATATAGTTCCAAACAAATATCTTGACAAAATAGTTGGATTGCCTGATTTAATAAATATAAATATAGAACATCCAATTAAATTTAAATTCCAGATGAACAATAAGTCATTTTTAGTATAAATATATGTCAAGTATTTCATGAGAATAGTTACACTAAAAAAGGAAAACATTTACCTGAAATTCAAATTTAATTGGGTGTCCTGTATTTTGTCTGATAGCCTATTTGGAAGTGAAAACATGTGGAGTTGTTCACAGCCAGTCCAGGACTGAAAAAGGGGATCGAAAGGTGGGAGGGAGACCACAGTTCTTCCATCTCCTTTACTCTGGATCCGCTCTATTTAACCCTTGAGTTCTTAACAGCCAGTGGTTCAAAAACTATAATTAGCAACCACCACTGAAAGTCCTTGGAGGAAGTAACCATATAAATCAAACTTTCAGCCTTTAGAAATCACATCTTGAAAATGTAGCCAACTCTGAATTAAGCTCTAAATTATTTGGTGCAATGAGTTTGGCTAACAGATGAAATGGTATTTTTATTCATCTTTCATCCCTGGATTTAGCTTCCAGAAATCCTGAGTGGGGCAGGTCAAGATTATTACCTGAGTGACAGTTGCATGTGTCTAATAATTTACTAGAATGAGTGGTTTTCTTTAAATGAATTCAGTTATTTATATAGATATGAATAATACATCTGTAAGGGGAAAGGAAGCAGTTGGGAAATACTTTTAAAATGATGTATTGCAGTAATGATAAGTGATTACACATCAACATCTATACTTGCTGATAAGATATAACTAATGCTATTTCAGGAAGCCTTTTCCCCAGGGGCTCTCTGTGGTTCCTATTACAGTGGAATGCAATCTAAAGGGTCTAACCTTCCATCGACAAGGCAAAGAACATTTTCAAAAAGGCTCTCATAGATCAGTGTGATATAAAACATTTGCCAGATGAGAACTCCCAAGGCTGTTTTTTTTGCTTTTAGCTTATTCTTATATTGGGTTTATCTCCCAGATATTTGCTTGGTGTTTGTTATCTACACCTGTATGTTTTGCCATCAAGACAACTTTCTGAGGAAGTTATTCATTACATCTCCAATTTCTGAAAAAGTAAAATGTTACTTTGAGGATAAACTTCCCAATGACTTACAACTTGTTATCCGAAGACCCTTCTTATTGCGCATTATTGGATTTAATGAACTGAAAACAATTTCCAATCTCAATGTAAATATACACATGTATATCCCATCATGACCGGCACCACTACATCCTCCACAAATATATTTCTCAATCCTACATGGTCCAATGGGTTGTAGGGAAAGACTTCTATTCTTGCTGTTAGATATAAACTCATTCCTCTAGATATGTGCCTTTCCATCATATTGAAACCTCTGTCATTATACTGACAGCAACATAGTTCATGTCTACTAGAGGGCCACCCCACATTATAGGATAGATTGGGATTGAGAAATTGCATGTAAACACAACCTTGCATTTTGTTGGGGGAGAGGATTTGATACTTTTAAAGACAACTTTCCTTGGCAGTATATGCATTTCTTTGCCCTCCACTTACCCACTCACTCTAATTATTACATTGCCAACACCTTATAACCAATCATCTAAATTCACCAAGGTGACTAGTATTTAATTATTAAATCCTCTTGTTAGCAGTAGTAACTTTAATCCTATAAATATCCTCTCCATACTTGATTTCTGTGTTTGAGTTTTTTGTAAATTATATTTTCTTAAAGAAGCTCCCCTCTGAGTCTCACATCTGTTTACCTGGTTGGCTATGCCAAGTTGTCTAAGATCGACACTATCAGAGTTCAGAAGTATATTACCTAAGAAAAGTACAGTACCACCTCTGCTATGCCTATTCTTGCCACACTCAAATACAGTGACTTCAAGTCAGAGCAAGTCATCAAGAACTTGGTGAAGATATTAGTTAAACTTCACTAAAGGAAGATTGTGGTTTAGGCCAGAACCAGTTATGTTACCTGTCCATAGGTCCATAGTCTGTTACACAAAAGGTTGTCAGTTCCTTGCTGGAGTGAGAGAGAGGGTTAAGCTTTACATTCTCTGATGGCAACAACAGCTTCGTAGGACTGGAAGAAATCTCTAAGTTTTTTTTTTTAATCTTGCCAGGCAGTTTTTAAGTTTTACAATATTGAAAAGAAATGAGAACAAAACAAAAATAACCACAGGATTGAGTACTGTTTGGAATCAGCAAAATAAAGGTAGGAGGGATCATCAACTCAGAGGCCTCTAGAGGCTAGGCAGGAAGCATACATGAGTGAAAAGGGCACAGTGAAGAATAGGGAGTGGTGGAGTCTGTGGCAAAAATAATTTCCCTGTCTGAAGGAATTCATCTTTATATTTAATTACAAATCATATTAGCCAAATAAACACAGCTGAACTTGACCTGCCCACTGTCAGTTTTCAAACCCTGGTTTTTGGCTCTGGTTGTAGCATCTTGTTTACAGTGCTGATTTCCTAGGCAGGGGCTTTTGCTAAGCTGGTCAGAGTTGCCTTGGTTGCTGAAAATATTGATGCCACTGGAGCTCATCACATTCTATGAAAACTGCAGGGGAGTTTTGATTTCAAGTTGATATTGAAATAATTTATAAAGAACATTGTAATTTAGTTTGTAAAACTCTCTTAGTTATAACAAATTAATATTAACAGGACTAGGTGGAAAAAATATCAATGTACTACATTGTTTGATGAAAAAGAGAGATCAGGATTTTCAGTTGAAAGTAGAATAACCCTTATAGTTATTTTAAATAAACATATTTCTTACATTTAAAAAAGTAGAAAGTTGTGTTTCATAGAAGCATATCATTTTACCATTTTGTCTGAATGACGTAGAACAGCGATTTTCAAATGGTGACACAGCACACTGGTGCACCACAACAATTTTTAAAACATGTAATGCCTGGCTATTTAGTCAGGGACACTGACCTCTTTTCCCCTTAGGTTGTCAAGTGTTCAAAAATGACAACAGCCAACACAACAACAGCCGGCTGGTATGAATGAATAAAAATTATACCAATTTTTTTTTTTTTTTTTGTCAGAGTGGCAAAACATGTATTTTTTGGTGCACTGCAAAAGTTTATTAAGTAGTTTATTTGTGCCATGAGATGAAAAATGTTAAAAAATGCTGATATTGAACAACGCTAACACTTGCTCAAGAGATATCTACATTGCAAAAGTGATGACATTAAAATTCAGGTGTCCTTTTATTATAATATAAAAAATTAAGTTCTTCTGGAAAATCAAATGGTACAATTTTTCAAGGCTTTATTCTATGTTATAGTCACAGAAGCTTACTTGCTGTCTTCAGAAGACAGCTATTTATCTCATTTATCCTACTGCTGCTTGGAAACACACAGATCTCTCAATTGTGCATGCACTTTGCTACTTTAAAGATGTTCTAGAAAAGTCATAATTTTTAGAAAAGGGTTGCAGGCTAGTCTGACTGCCTCTGGGTGTGTTTATCCGTTTCTGATATTGGGCTAATGTAGTGGTCACTGGTTTATATATATTTTATATATCAATGGTTTATATAATATATAAATATATATATATCACACTAAAATTGTTTTTCTTTTTCTTGATATTCTAGCCTCCTAAGAGTTGTCATATATATCCAATATCAATGATTCAGAGGACAATACAATATACTCAATGGGATTAAATTAAATCTTTCTTCTATGATTTATGAAGCCACATGGAATACTGCTGAGAATATAAATTTCCACTACACAGGAGTTGACAGAAGACATATAAGAAATTAGACCAAATCTTATCTTAGATTTGTCTCTCTAGATTATCAGATTTTTCATTTTCTTGCTATTTTTTTCTAATGGGTCCTAATTTGAAGGTTACTCCTGAGTGAGAGTCAGTGAGGAGAAGAAAATATGGTCTGCATACTTTGGTAAGTTGTTTAATTTTTCTGTAGCATAGTTTTGTCACCTGTGAAATGGAGATGGTGTGTGGATACCAAATCAAATAAAAATGGATGTGGAACAGGTTTGCAAATTAAAAACATCACAGAGGAAGCAGAGCTCTCTATAGAATTGAGAGCATTCTATAGGCCACCCACTCTCCGTTCTCAGGTTGTAATTTTGCTTTAAAAGTGCCAGCCTGTGCTTGTATTTGGGGCCCAGGGCTGTGGGTATAATTTTGCCTGGCATGAACACCACCTTCAGGGCAGCAGCTGTCACTCCAACTTTCAGAGTGGTAGAAGTTTCCAGAAAAAAAAAAAAACAACAAAAGCTGGGCTCTGTGGGCTGAGCGCTTCCTCGATCCTGGCCTACTGCCCATTTTCCAGAGCAGACTGGAGCCACTTCAAAATGTAAACTCAATTCCACATTTTACCTGGATTTGATAATAAGTACTAAGGCAATTCATTTCAGTCAGTTCCTTTCGGCCACATAAGAACAAAAGAAAAGAAACAAAACCCCTCACAAGATCAAGCACTTTTTCCTCCTTCCTACTCCTCTTAAACTCTCACTGAAAAACCTACTTACTCAACATCCTACTTATGGCCCCCCAACCCCCTGCGACCTCAAGTCCCCCTGCGACCTCAATTCCCCCTTGATCTTCATCACCTGGTTTGCATCTGCTCATTCTTCAGGTCTTTTCTCACATTTATCTTCCTTAGAAATACTTTTCCATGTTCCCTAGACTCACCCAGATCCCTTGTTTTGTGTTCTCATAGCAGCTTGTACTCTCTTTCTCTGTACTTGTTGTCATTTGTAATTACCCATTTGGGTAATATTTGATTCAATATGTTTCTTTACTAGACTCCAAGCTCTAGGAGGACAGGAATCATACCTGTCTGTCTCAACATTAGAGCCTCCGATCCCATCAGTACTTCCAATAGGAAAGTGTTGCCAGGCAACATCCAGTTAGGCTGTTGGTTCTAAAGTGTGTCAGGTACTGTGTCTCAGTCTTTGCTCTTTGCGGCATAAGCCAAGTCTTTTCCTCAACCCTCTTTCTCAGTCCTTTTGGTTTTTCATTCATTTCTTTACTCTTTACCTTGCTATAAGTACCTTGTACTGTGAATGCTATTCACAGAAGTTAACATATCTAATAAACATCTTTGCTTCCCGTATGCTATATACTCTGAGAACTAGTAGGAAGATGTGGGAGATTGAGAATGTTGGGGGAGGGAAGAGAAGAAAAAAGCAGGCATCCTCAGGAGGACCAATCCATGAATATGAATGACTATATTCCTCAGAAAACAATTCCCTCAGGGGTGACCCTTAGGCCCTTGGGGAGCCAGACATATGTCTTCCTCAGTCCAGATCCTCCTTGATCCTCGTAAAGTGATTTGAATGACTTTTACAATTCTCCCAGGGATGGTACATAACTAATACCATTTTAGATTCATAAGAAAGAAGTCTATTTCTTACATACTAGGGATGCTTCTTGCAGAATCCCAAGAGAGAGCTCTCACTCAGGAGGTAAGATACCCAGAGTGGACTAGAAAGATGCCAGCTTTCTGCTGGGAACAGGATCCTGATACTGCTGGACAAGTCTGCCCCCAGGTCTCTCATTCCAGATGAGTGGTCCACCCCTTTAGTTCATGTTAGAGTCCAGTTCAGCACTGACAGCTCCAAAGCAACTTTTTTCCATGAAGTACAGTCCAGAAGGAATGTATCTATATGTATTTATATATCTATATCTATATTTAGTATATCTATATCTACATCTTTATCTATACATCTATATTTATCTATAAATGGTGGGCATCAATTGCTCTTTATCCATAGTGGTTAAGTGAGAGGAACTGACAGTCAATCTAGCATAGGGAAAATTCCTACCAGTTCTCCACTAAAAAAGAGGGCACAAGAAAACTGTGTAACAAGTCACCAAGCTTGCAGCACACCTGAGGCATGGTGCAGGCACCAAGGAGGCTGCGTAGGTGTGAAGCTGGCAAGAAGCCAAGGCCCAGCTGATTCTGGCCCACAGGCTTTTTGAATAGAGCCCCCTCCCCTCCACACACACACCCTTAGCCACCTACCACCATCTGGTGTTCCACATAGAACTCTCAACACTTGCCTGTGGGCGGTGGCATCAGCCATTTCTTTCTCTCTGATGGTGTGGCCACCCAGCCCCCTCACAAGGAGAAACCCCAGGATGAGGACCCCTCTAGGAAGGCTGACAGGAAGCATTAGCATGAGGGACTGCGAGGTAATATATTGAGGGAAAAATAATACAGGCTCTAATCCCAGGAGGAGAAATTAGTTAGGACCCAGGGAGCAACCTCATCTGGGCAAATCCTACGACTGATGTGACCACAGATACTGTCTACTTCAGTACTATAATTTATCAAATGGGAAAGAGGAGACCCTGAAAGTCAAGTGCCTCAGTTAAGACCACAAAATCAGGCAAAATTAGTCAGAATGAGAAGCCCTGTCTACAGTTGAATACACTTGGCTGGCAGGCAGAATCAGCTGACAGTAAAAAGTACAAATATCTGGATGGCATTCTGGAACTACTCCATCAGATGCTCTGGGGACCAAAGAGTTATTATTTCTCAAAAGCGCCAGTGACTTATCATATTTGAGAAACACTAATTCAAACTCCTCTCATCTCAGTTGTTATTTGTATCCTTGGAGGATAGTAAAGAAAGGGAACCAAGGTCTCCTGCCCCTAGAAGCTTATTTATGAGCTGAGATTAGACACATTCAGGAGAAAAGTTAGGTAACCCACATAAAAGATAACATAATGACTGGGCTAAGTAAGGAATGTGGGAACAGTAGTTAATATAATTGTAATAGGCAGAGAAGGGGTGGCTTGTGTCACCTCTCAAGTTTGGGAAAGGTCTCAAGGATTGGAATCTGCATCCATATTCTTGAAATAGGTAAAGACATAAAGGCTGGGTAATGTCCAAATGTCTCCTGAATCTGTGTGAACTTTCCAATTCCCAATGCTGTCACCACCATCTTGGCTCTGACATTTGAAATCCCTGGTTTTGGGTTGACTAACAAAGGTCTAACTGGTATACCATCCTCAAATGCCACCTGTTCCCAGTATGTACTTCTTATTGTTGCTGGAGGAGCCTTTCACGAGTACAGGATTTCATGATGCTCCTTTGCAGAAAATGATTCCTACGCCCTTCCCCTTAATAAGCTAAAATCCACATGCAAATAAATGCCATCAGGACCCTTCTTAATCTGGCCTTTGGTTCTTTCTTTAACTTCATTTTCAATGTTGTCTTTTACATATCTTAAGTTCCACATGAAAAAAAAAAGCTGCAACCCCCCAAAAGAGATCACTATGTCTTTACTATATCTCTGACCTCTCTCAGAATTTCTACTGAGAAAATGGACACTGATCCTTCAAGTCCTAGCTCAAATATCATCTCCCATTAATAAAATGACCCTATTCAGATATGTTATTGTTTTCATCTCCCATTAATAAGGTTACTCTACTCCAGATATATTATTGTTTTAATAGGAAGAAATAGAGCTTTTAACAGTAGGAATCCCAGGCATCCACTCATAATGAGGAATCCCAGGCATCCACTAATAATGAAAACATTGGTGGGCATTCAATTCACTGAAATCCCAAGTTCTAGACAAATGTCTTTTTTTTTTAAATTTTATTGTTGTTGTATTACATCCATCCCCTTTTTGCTCCCCTCAAATGTCTTTTTTGTTACTGGATAAAATCAAAATCAAATGAAGAAAGATGTGAATGTTAGAGCACAAAGAACTTCTCATACACTTGTACCTGGAACAAAGGCAAACACCTTGTGCGACTGGGGAGGATACAACTATGTGTACTGTTAGCCTCACATCTAAATCCCGATTAAATTTTTGGACTCATTTATGAAAATAGGTTGGCTGGGAAATGCAATTACTATTTGAAAATTATTTTGCTATAACCTTTTCCTCCAATATCGTAAAAGAGCAAAATGTAACTGATGCTATTTTAATTATAAGCAGAGGAAAATAAACCCTTGTGGCAACGAGCATATCTATCAAGGGACTTGATGTTCTCCAGAACACTCCTTGGTGTTAAGTAAGCAATCTTTTACTTCTAAAGGGGATTTTCATTGACATGTATGAGCCAAGCACTCTATTCTTTATGGTTAAGTGCAAATTGATATGTTTAATAAAAATGCAAAATTAAGGCACATGCATACTAAAAGACCTAAGGTGGCAAGTATGCATCCAGGGCAGATAATTTAAATACAGTGATCTTATAATATGCTTTAACAAACCCAGGCATGGCTTTGGAATGCAAAGACGCATTGCCTTTAAAGGGTTTGCATATCAAGTTATGGTAATTTGGGCTGCTCTGGAAGGCCAACTGTGGCTGTGAAAAATGTTCCAGTAGAGTATACCAGTATTAGATTGGAAGTTAAAAAGTAGATCTGTCCCACAGAATTTTTTGTGGTAATGGAAATGCTCTATAACATTCTGTCACAATTTCTGTAACAATATGGTAGCTATTAGCCACATGTGGTCATCAGACACACAGTGGTGAGAGTGGATAGCATATTGAAGATTGAACTTTAGGCTTGGTTTCAACATGACATTTACCATACACAATACCCTCACCTTTGTGGTCCTGATTTTTCTCATGTACAAAATAGTTTAACAAAATAATATCTGTTATTCTGTGGATCTGTAGATTTTTAATTCATCCCACAACTGTTGTCTCCCCACCCCAACCCCAACACATGAAACAGACAGTAAGTAAAAATCAATGAACATTCCTCTGGGATCAAGAAACCAATTAAGAAATTATGCACTCTCCCTGCCTCCAGTCAAAAGAGTCTTCTGAAATTAATTTCTAAGGAAATTCTTTTCCCTAAGGTCCAGTTAGGCAATGCAAGTTTGACACACTAATTTTGTTTTAGCTGTTATTATGATTGTTATTTTTTAAAAACTTTGTCAAAGGCCCTGGCTGGTAGTACAGTGGATAAGGTTGTGGTCTGCAAACCCAAAGGTCACTGGTTTGATTCCCCAGTCATGGTACATAACCAGGTTGCAAGCCAGGTCTCCAGCCAGGTCTGTAACTGGAGGCAGGTGAAAGGCAACCATACACTGATGTCTCTCTCACTCTCTCCCTTCCTCTCTCTTTGGAAGTAATAAATAAAATCTTTTTAAAAAAGAATATTTATTAACAAAAATAAAATAAAATAAAATAAATTTGTTAATACTGTTGTTGAGGACAGACTAGGTAAGTATCTTTCCTTAGGATTTGAAAATTCTGTCAAGGGTCCTGATTTTTCGTTCTTAAAAAGCTTTGGGAGGCTTGAGCTGAAAATATACTGGCAGTTAGTAGCCAACAAGGAGTGACCCTGACATCTCTCTGTATGGTCAATTACAACATTTAACTTTATCTGGTTAAACCCTCCAGAGACCTCCTACATAAAGAAAAAAGCAGTCCCAAGGCAATGCGACAGGAGATGCCTGTAGGTGGTGGGAGGAAAGGGAGAGAGAGGCCTGAGGGCCACTTTTGAAGTCTCAGCAACCTTGAATAGCACAGCCAAAGGGAAGATTCTCAGGGAAAGGCAGGGCTGAAAGGAAAGGAGAAGCACTGTACTGGGACAAACACACGCAAACCCAGCAATTCTTGTTTAAGACGTTCCCATTAGGAATCACTGCAAAAGTTGTACAAAAGATATATGCACAAAGTTCTACTTACACAAGCGTTGGCTACAATCATGAACCTTGGAAACGATCCATATGCCCAGTAGTAGAGAACTGGTTAGTGATTAATCTATACAACAGAACACTGTGCCACCAGTGAAATTTATATTCAGGGAGAATACAAACAATGGGAATATTTTTGATAGGTACTATATATTTGGTGTAAAATAAGTGGAAATGTGTGTTAAGAAATATCATATATATATATATATATATATATATATATATACACATATATATATACCTATATTCTAAAATCAGAAAAATATGTTTAAAAAACCATTAATTCATTCATGTTCCTAACACTTGGAGAGAACTATTGTTAATATTTTGGTACCTATCCATATGTATCCATATGTATTCATATGTATTTTTCAAAATTAACATGTACTCATAATTAACAAAAATTATTAGTCTTATTTTTAAATTACCTTTTAAGGAATTGAAGACTCCAATGCACTAACAGAATAGAAACTAGTTAGCTTAGTAGATGCCACCATGTTATGTACAGTTCATTCGTTATGTGTAATAACATGTCTTAGGGAACCACAAAAGAATTAAGTCTTCCTAAAACACCTTATTTAGGCATAGGGAAAAAATGGAGTTCATTTGATGATAGAGACATGCTAACAAATGGCTATAAATATTCATCAACCTCTATTGCCTTTGGTTTTATGTAAACCACAGATATAATTTCAAATGGCTGTAAGCAATTACTATTTATTCACTCTTAGAAAAGGCAATGGTTAATACAATGATCTCTCTCTCTCTCTCTCTCTCTCTCTCTCTCTTAAATATTTTATTCACCATTTTCAGAGAGAGAGGAAGGGAGAGAGGCAGAGAGGGAGAGAGACATCAGTGTATGGTTGCCTTTCACCTGCCTCCAGCCACAGACCTGACTGGAGACCTGGCTTGCAACCTGGTTATGTGCCCTGGCTGGGGAATCGAACCAGCGACCTTTGGGTTCCCAGACCCATGCCTTATCCACTGTGCCACTAGCTAGGGCAATACAATGATCTCTTTATAGCACTGAAGTTGGCTTCTAGCATATTCTAATTATTACCTCTAATCATATTACTAGTAAATGTCCCCAACCACCTGGACATTAAAAGGGAAACTCATTTCAGAAAGGGTTTTAAAAAAGAATCTTGGCCATTTAAACAAGCTAAACTGCTGCTCTCTCTACACAGAAATAGCTCATGGTATCTACAAACTGGTGTTAAAATATACAGTATTAGGAAGTGGTTGAGAGCATACAAACTACTCTGTAATAAAGTCATTCAATAGGGTGAAGCTAGTTTCTGAGGTACATTCTCATCTACAACCTCAGCCAGGAAGAGAAGCCAATAAACTTTTATAGGATTTTGTAGCCAAGCCATTCCTAGGAGTTAAATAACCAAAGCACATTACAAGGTGTGTTTGACCAGCAAAACCTAGATGAACACTTGGGGCATACACAAACTTTAAAATTAGCAAATGCACACCTAAATTTTCCGCTGATTGCATAGGGACACATGGCATCTGAGAAAAGCTGTATTTATGTGAAACAAGAAGCAAATACTGCATCCTGCCTTGCACAATTAACATAAAGCAAGTGATTTGAGCAAGGTTTAGAAAGCAAATACTGCAAACGTAGACAGCAGTGCCCAGGATGACAGTGCCTATGGTGCCACTCGGCGCCAGGTGGGCCCCTAGACACTCAGTACCACAGGAACAGAGCCTGTGTCTATGCAACAGTTGGCCCCAGCACCTGCCTGCGCCTGGCAGGAAACAAATGCCACCTAAATATTTTGGAGGAATGCCTGGGTAGACATCAGGAAAAGGTACAACTCCAAAAGTGAGCCATATGCCTTTAAATATTTAATTTAATTACCAATTACCCATTAAGACCTGTTTCTCAACTGTTAGGATTGCCAATAAAGAGACAAAAGCAGAGCACATTGCAATGTGTTAAGTCACTTGGCTCTGTCCTTAGTCGTCCTGCTTGCTTGAGTTAGCGTTCCTGATCTGAGGACCTGATAATAATTTCCCAACCTCTGGTCTATTGCCAGAGTCCTGGTTTCCCTGCCTTCTTCTGTGGGTTTATGTGAGGTCAGAGCTGCTATTTGAAAAGCCCCATGCTGCATAAAAAACCCAAAAAGTGAAGTTTCTTCAATTAGCAAAAACAGATGTAGCTTCTGCTTTGTGCAAACACTTACCAGGAATCAGGACTAGAAAAACACTCTGTCAGCAGATCCATTCAGGAGCCCCCCAGGCAAAGACAGAGTCCTCGGCACCAGTAAGTGAGATGGATTTGGATGTTAAAGTTCTTGAGAAACAGTGCTCTGGCTCCATGAACAATTTCTACAAAGTAAATAATAGCAGCTGACCATCATCTTCCTCCTTGTCAGATTAACAGAAGAGCATCAATCTTTCAGAGTATTATTACCTGCAACATTATTGTGAAATAACAGGGTGTGAGGTTAAGAGTGCAGGCTCAAGAGTGAGTCTTGTCACAAAATTGGAAGACTAGGAAAATTTTTACCTATTGGAAGTCCCTGTAATAATGTGGGATAATAACAGAATCAAAATAGCACAAAGCACATGGACTTGCTACAAAGGTTAAGAGGGATCAGGTGTGAAAAGTACTCAACACACTACCTGGAACACAGTCAAGGCTCAAAATCAGGCAGTTACTATTATTCTTTTTCTTAAATTATTTTTAAAATTTTAATTTATTGATGAAAGAGAGGAGAGAGAGACAGAATTTGTTGTTCCACTTATTTATGCATTCATTGGTTGATTCTTATATGTGCTATGTGCCCTGACCTGGGATCAAACCCGCAACATTGGCTTTTTGGGACAAGAGTCTTAACAAACTGAGCTAGCTGGCCAGGGTGCAATTACTATAATTCTTATTGGATGTACAATGCTTTGTGATCCAAGATTATAAAACATGCCTTTTAATTTTCAAGCCATGTGCACTGTCATGATCTCATTTGATGCTTCCATCAGCTCTGTGATTTAGCCAGGAGATATATTAATAAAAAGAAAGAAGTAAATCCTTTATCTACTGTTATATAGTAACAGTTGAGGAATGAAGCGTGAAACCGGTATCTTCTACATCACAGCTTAATCCCTCTTTCTGCCAAGCAAAGAAGTGGAATTTAAAAAGGAGAATTTACATCTTGATTGAGACAAATTGAAGCAAAAAGATTCCTGGGTTTCAATGTGTTTCAGGAACATCCTGTGGGATCCACAGGGAGTCAGATGAGTGGATTGAGCTTTCTGGCCAAAAGGCAGCGCTGGACACTTATGACCTCACTAGAGCTCCTTCTTGTGAGGTGAGCCCATGGGAGAGGCACAGTGTCAGGTCGGAAGGCTATTGTTAAGAGAAGTGCACAGTGGCTCACTGCCTAAGGCAGCTCAAAGGCCCCTGTGACCTCTCTCAGCTTTGAACATCATCAGAAGCTGGGCAAGAATCCAGGGCAGATCAAAGGTACTGCAGGGGGTTTGGCTTTGCAGATGTCAGGAGCCAGTTACCCCCTGCATCTCTCTCTCCACTGTGCTGTGCTTGCATCTTCTCAAAACCCTGGCTTTCTGAAAACAGTGGAATAAATGGGGTTCGTGTTAGTTAGGGAAGATGTCTGGGCTGGGAAACATCCCCAAATGGGCCAGTGCAATCTGCATAATGCTACCTGTAGCAGCTTCCTAGTGTCCAGCCACAGCTGAGCACACAAATCAGGGGTTGGGGTTCCTGACTAAATGAAGAGGGTCTAATGAGGGTTCTGAGCCAAACAAACCTGGACTGCTATAGACTATCCCAGAGTAACAAAAAAGGCTGAGACAGGGTTTTGGAAGCCCTGGATCCTGCCCAGTTAGTTCTGGCTCTTGACACTGAGAATGTGCTAAGCAAACATTAGTCAGAACATTCCCCTTCCTTCAATGGGGGCCTCTTTCTTGGTAGTAGACTTAATTATGATGTTAAAGACATTTACAACAGGTCCCACTAACTGCCCTGAGATAATAAGGAGGCAGGAGCAGAATCCTCTCTACCAAAGGTCCTGCCAGCCTGTCAAATGTGTCATGTGTTCTCTGGTCTTGGGGCCCAATCAACAAGGGCTTCACCCATATAGCTGTGGCTCACGTGGGGATACCCTCTACGTTCCCTTCAGGTTGTGGCTGTGTTATTTGTGAAAATGCCCCTGAAAGATGCTGAGATTGAAGTAGTCCTCAAAATACAGACTTGCATGTTGAAGGTGCCCTTCTGAAAACAGATGTGGTCTGGAAACAGGGAGATAGTGAACAAGAAATGATTCAGAGACTGCCTCCTCCCTGATCAAGCCTGCCCCAGCTTCTCTAGTTCAAACACCATCACTCCCTTCCTTTTCAAAACCCTGCCATGCCACTTCCCATCTTTAGACATTCACACAATCCTGAACTGCATCCTGCTTTGCACAGCTGTATGTCTAGGGGCCCTTTCTTCTGCTTTCCTAAGACACACAGTGACCACATTAACTTGACTTCTCAGATACTGAATTTACTTTTATTTAGAAACAGCTGCCAGCTTCTTAGTGCAGAGTAACCTGAAGATGATTACAAGGGAGCTTGGTAATAATAGTAACTTGGAAGATTTTTACAAAGACTTTTTTGCTCACTTTAGCTTAAGAAGAATGGACTGTCACTCTCTCCATGGCAGGAAGAGTTTGCATACAGGGCTCACATTAAGAGTGGTAAAGCTCTTTAAAGTAAGAGAAATGTATCCTTTAAGCTAGTCTACTTCAGTACCTTACTTTATTTCCACTTATTAGAAACATTCTAGAATGTTCGATTGTTAGAAAAAGACGCTAGGGGATTTGTCATGCTAAATATACAAATCTGTGATGGCTATGGCATGCATGATGCAGCCTAGACTCAAGCAGTGTACAACCTCAACTATATGTAATGATGCTGAATTTAACCACAGATGAGATTATTGATCCTTGGGATTTAGCTCAAACAAAACTGATAATGCACGTTGCAGTGTAATGGGCTGCACTTGTCGATTGCCAGGAAGTGGACTTTACTATGAACATCTCTATGTTCATGGACACCAACATCTACTTTTCTTCTTTAATTATTGCTTATCCCTGAAAGAATGCCAGAGGCAGAGCAGCAATGCATCCAAGAGAGCGAATGGTAGTGGAGAAGAAATATCTATAAGAGTCATTTAGAACCAAGCTGCACCATGCACAGCAACTCCCTGTCCAGCAACTGGCTATCCAGGGTAGGGTAGGCACAGCTTCACACTGGATTCTCTCATACATTCAAATCCAGGTGCACGCACCCACCTCTGGGATCTGTGCACCACAGGGTCACTGCAACTCCTCAGGAGATTTACCTCCCAGCTTTTCCCTCTGTACTGCGTTCCTCAGGTGCAGACCACGGAATGTGGTGGGGAGTCCTCTTTTCTCTCCACCCATTCCCATAACAAAAAGACAATCACTAAAAGTCTCAAGGTTCTTTATGTTTTAAAGTCCTTTCATTGTGTGTATCATTTCAAAATGGGCTTCCCAAAGTGATACTCTAGGGTAGGCATCATTATCAGTTTCACTTTAAATAGTAGTCCAATAACTTGCTGACAGTAACATACTCAATGCAAG